>CBVK0100485262.1:0-18712 GCA_900067695.1 Picea abies
CATTCCTGCTGAACCGCTCTTCCGATCTCACCCTCCTGCTAATCCTTGATCATTTTTGTTATTTCAAAATTTTGTAAATAATAAAAAAAATTATGATAATAAAAAATAAAATAAAACATTTTGGATATGTTGACATATTGTTTTCAGTTTTACAGGATTTTTGAAGCAAGTACATAATTGAATTCCATCACTTTTTTGAAATAGGTAAGAAGGTAAGATCATTTTATTTTATGAAACTTTCTTATCAATATATACTGTCTTGTTTTGAAATTAATAAATTTGAGCTTGTTTGCTCCCTTTGAATTGCTCATTAAATTATGAAAGGGGCATTTATCAGGGATAAGATTATTCTTTACCAGGCCTGATAGATTATGATGGGAAAGAAACCCCCCTAGAGTTTTCTTTTAGCATTTTCTCAGACTCTCAAAACATGAGAAAGCAATGAGCATATACTAACTTGGGCTCATAAAATCCACAAGTAAGTGATTACTGTTCCACAAAATCATTTTCTGCAAAATTTATATCTGCACTCACATTGAATGATGTGGGATACATTAAGGTCCACCTTCCAACAAGTCTCATTCCATCGACATCAACACCTTATCTGGAGTAGAGACTAGAGACTATTTAGTACCCTGGGATCTACATGCCTCAATGGCAAATCTCCTTGCTAACAACCATGGGAATACATCAATGTCTCTTGGTTGATAGATCCTACAGGTGACTTGACACCAAGACCTTTATTTGTACCTGTTAGGATGTACTATAGGTACCTTGAGGCCCATTGACATCAATGGTGGGTCATCTTGCATTGGTTAACAACATTCATTAATGGTCGGTAATCCAATGATTTCTTTTTGTGTTTGAATCCAGAACATTTATTCACACAAATAAGAATTGTACCATGGATTAAAGATTTGAAGCTGTTGTAGAAGATATAATTTTGATTGATTCCTTTCAGGAATGAACAGGAGATAGGTTCAGGGATAACCATGAGATAATTTTCTTCACAAACATGAAATATTTTTCTCAGCAAGTTATTATTGGTTCAAGTTTCTTTGCAGATCTTGGTTTATTTCATCAGTACCAGTCAGTGCTAGAAAGAATTAATCAGTCACAGTGGTTATCAGCAGTACAGATTCCAGTTACAACTTTGGCACTCTCTAGATTCAGAATTGGCTTCAAAATCTCTACAGTAAGAAAATACAGCATAACAGGGAGTAGGTAATCGAGCTCAGGTAAGATTAGTTTCATGTTAGTTTAATTTATTAAATTACATATTAATAACTTGAACTATGACTGCCTCGATACTCCATGACATTTAATCATTTCTATACTCTGTACTTAAAAGGCTGAGTTCAATTCTTCTTGACATTTTGTGTCATGAAGAATAAACTGCATTATAATGGTTGAATTTGACACGACTCATGTGAAATGATATTTTAGAAAAGGCATATGACCATCATCATTCCTTCACACGCTACTGATCCTCACAACACTTAAAACGTCCTTCCATAATTCCTTTCACGACCTATTTCATACATCATAATCTATTCGTCTGTTGCCCTCATCTAATTCCATTGCTCACCTTTGAACCTTTCCTGTTATACTAAGTAGCATCATGGTGGTGAATCATCATGAACCTGAGACTTATGCAGATTTGGAGGCTCTTCCTGAGTATGAAGCCACCAAACACATTTTTTAGAAAGTTGGATGGGAGCCGTTCTTCAAGAAATTTGACGGGTATGATGATAAGATTACACTTCAATTCGATCTACACTCTCATGTGGACTGGCTAAAGTGGGCGAGATGGAATTTGAAGTCACTGAGCAGTGCATTTCTGAAGCAATTCAGTTACCCAATACTGGTCAGAAATGGACGAAGGGACAACTAGTTGACAAAAATATCTGCACGCATCTCCCGCAACCCCAATATCGGAAATTACAATGGTCAGAAGGCACATCAAGGTCATGGTTGGAACCAAAATGGGATCAGTTGCTATCCATACTTCAACGCTACCTCACCTGTGAAGGTCGGTACACGATCGTGTTTCCCTGTCATGCTCGACTCCTACTGCATTTCAAAGGTAACCATCTGGTGAACATCCCTTATTTTTTGTTGAAGAGTTTGAAGAAAATGGCAGAACAAGTTCACAAAGCAAAAGATTTTAGGGGCAGTCTGTTTCATTTTGGTCTTGTCAAAATCTTGGTTAAGTTTGCATTATCCCACAAATAGGAATCTTGGGATATGTTTGTTGTAAGAACCCTAGCTTCTAACAAATCTAAAGATAAAAATATTGAGTCCATTGCTCCACAGAAGAAGATGAGTTCTAAGAAAAAAGTTGTTAAAACCCTAGCCAAAATATGTGATGATCCTGAGTATACACCAGATTTCACAATTGAGGCCAGTGATGATAATCCTGGCACTGAACTCTCGTTTGATGTCTATGGTTCTGATGGTGTGGAAACTAGCCATGAAAAAGTGGAAAATGTTGTCCCTACAGATGTAAATGTTGAAACTTTGATTTCTTCTCCGACTGCTAAAAATATTATTGATGTGGAAGAACTCGAGGAGTTAACAGCCAAACCTAGAAGAAATCCTAAACGTAAATGCACACTTTCATATATGGATAACTTTGTGCCTAGCTATCCATTACAGGAAAGAATGAAGAGTATGAATGATCATGAGGAGGCTCCAAAGTCTTCTGAGATGACATGGACTCTTTCTCAACTGATTAGAAAAGTCCGTGAAGTCAATCAGCAAGATAATGTGCCCGAAGAAATTGCACAGGACAAGCCAATTAAAATACCAGTCGATACCCCTGTTCAAGTATATGATGAGTTCACTCATGAATCCAGCCCAGTCGATACCCCTGTTCAAGAACCCGATGAGCTCACTCATGAATCCAGCCCAGTCGATACCCTTGTTTAAGAACCGGATGAGTTCACTCATGAATCCAGCCCAGTCGATACCCCTATTCAAGAACCGAATGAGTTCATTCACGAATCTAGCCCTCAAGCACAACAAGGTCATTGTAAGACATTTGAATCTTACTTTGAAATCTCTTCCAGTAGATCTTTGCGACCAATGGTTGTCCGATTGGAAAACATGAATCACAGGTTAAAAGAGAAGTTACATGAATATGCCATATTGGAGCAGCATATAAAAACAGAAAATGAACTTATGAAACTTAGGCAAGCTCACTTCTTGTCGAAGATCGATCGATTAAAACGAAAAAATAGATGTCTTTTTCAAAAGAATAAGAGATTGCAGAGGATTACCAGGAAGCACATCACCATTAATCGGGTTCTTAAGAAGGAAATTAGAAACATAAAGAATCATGAGAGATTGCAAATGTTGGTTGCAGCTGCTGCAACACTCTGATGAATATTAGTTTTTGACTTTTTGTTGCATGAGGACAAGCAAAGTCTTCAGCTTGGGGGAATGTTAGTTTCCAATTTTGACCATATTTTTGCCTATATCATGTTAGATATACCCCCATTCCATATCCAGTATTATTCCTTTCTGGCCTTACCTTGATACATTTCACATCATTTTGCCCTAAATGGAGCTATTCAAGGTATTCATATGATTTAACTTATTTTTAATGTATTTTGATATTTTAAACTGATATTGATACTAACGTGGCATGATTTAGGTACTTGTTTCCTTGAAACAAATTTATCAGTACCAGGTACTCACTTGCACTTAGTGGAGATATCAAATATTTTCACGACATTGCCAGATTGGAATGATAGTTCCGATTTATATGATTGATTGAGTCATAGCTCAGATTTGAAATCCCGAATTTAATTTCGAAAGAACAGAATGTGATGACTCAGAGTGAAATTATAGAACCGTTCGTTATGATGTTTATCTCTATTTTATGATTCACGCTTCTTGACACTTCGTGTCATGAAGCCGTGAAATTAGTTTTAACTAACTTTGAGTCATTTTCGGATCTAATATTCGTTTAATTAAATGTACCTATGCTCAAGACTATTTTTGGAGGATCTATATAAACTCATATCGCTCTCAAGAAACGGGTTGTTATGATATATTATGTGATGCGACATTGTGATAATACAATTCCTATGCATTATATCATTTTCTATTAAATGACTTGAGTTTATTTGCGAATTATGGAGCACAAGGAATGAAATAGTTATGCATGGAATAATTTGAGTTAGCTCTGGTTTTATTTTAGGTTGATTGCACCTCTTGGTTGGGCCCGCCAACAGGATCAATTCGCTTTCTCTTTTCTACAGTATAGTTAGTTTGTTTCTAGTTTTAGAATCTGTGTGTGAGTTAGTTCTTAACTTGAAACTTCTCTGCTAAATTCTAACTTAATCATTTTCGTTTAGTTCATTACCAGTTTGATATTATCTTTTAGATCATTGAATGTTAGAATGAGTTAATGTCAATGTAGAATTTGAGGAATAAACCAACTGCCGATTGCACTCTCTCTTAAATTAGTTTAGCTTTGCTTTGTTTTCAAGTTTCTAGTTTAATCATGATTTGAAGATTAGTTTGAATTTAGATTTACTCTATTTTGTTAGGGTAGCTCACTTATGGTTTGGTTAGAGGAAGCTTCCGATATTTGTAGGATAAAATAGGACATTTATTAGTTTCACCTTTGTTAGATTTAGAACTGCTTGGTATTTAGATTAAATAAGAGGTTTTTGAAATGTTCTGTCTTTTATGGTTTAGATAGATGTTTTGATGATTAGATGTTTAGTTAATGGTAGATAGCCTTGGGTGATTTCTTTAGATTAGGAATAGAAATACATTTGATTAACTTAGAATTGTTTCCATTTGATTAATTAGACAAGATATGATCAGTTTTAAGATAATCATTAGGATTCAATTTATAAAAGTTTATGTTTTCTTCTTAAGATAACATTTAGGTAGAAGTTAGAATCTTACCAGCACATCTAGTGTAGCAGCTCTAAGTTTACTTACCCTGGTTTGACAATTTAGTGTTTTCAGGTAATTAAAATCTTTAATACAACAGCCTGACAAGTGCCACATCAAAGAAGAATTAGAACATTTTATGTTGAGCACTCAAAAGGTTTGAAGACCATGGCAATGGTTGGGAGATTTTATAGGCAATATTTTTAAAGGTGTCTCTTTGAAACTGTGGTTGGGTGAGCGGTAGAAGCCTATGTTGGGGTACTTGTCATCCTTTCATCTTCTTGTATGTGGTTGGGTATGTTTTCTCATGCAATTTAAAGAATATGCAACCCTTTTCTTGGAAAATGACTAGTTATGGGCCCCATCAAGTTTATGTCTCAAGAGGTGGATGTTGGGCTTTGACCCACAAAGGGAACCTACATTCATTCAAATGATATGGATATTGTTGCCTGGTTTACCCATTGAGCTTTGGAATAGCAAGATATTGGAGGGCATAAGAAATACCATTGGTTGATTTGTTTCTTTGGAGGATCGATGTATGGAGAAGGAATATCATGTGGTTGGGCGTATTTTGGTCGAATTAGACCTTATAGAAGGTCTATTATAAAAATTGGATATAGATACAGAATGGAGAAATTTGAAATTCCAACAAAAATTAGAGTGTTGGAGACTCTTTTTTTGTTGTGTGTTTTGTCATGAAGTTGGGTGTCTGAAGAATGATTCTCATCAGGTCATATGAGGTCATCCCTAGTAGGAGGAGATCCAAATGAAAGAAAATTTAATTAATAGAAACAACTTTAAGTTATTTTTAGGTTGGTCCTAACCTAAAGTCACAATTAAACATTGTTTTAAGTTTGTACAAGTTCACCCTAACCCAATGAAAAAAAGAGTATAAGTGCCACATAAAAGAAGAATTAGAACATTTTATGTTAAGCACTCAAAATGTTTGATGACCATGGCAATGGTTGGGAGATTTTATAGGAAATATTTTTAAAGGTGTCTCTTTGAAACTGTGGTTGGGTGAGCATTAGAAGCCTATGTTGGGGTACTTGTCATCCTTTCATCTTCTTGTATGTGGTTGGGTATGTTTTCTCGTGCAATCTAAAGCATATGCAACTCTTTTGTTGGAAAATGACTAGTTATGGGGCCCATCATGTTTATGTCTCAAGAGGTGGATGTTGGGCTTTAACCCACAAAGGGAACCTACATTCATTCAAAATATATGGATATTGTTTTCTGGTTTACCCATTGAGCTTTGGAATAGAATGATATTGGAGGGCATAGGAAATACCATTGGTTGATTTGCTTCTTTAGAGGATCAATGTATGGAGAAGGAAGATCGTGTGGTTGGGTGTATTTTGGTCGAATTAGACCTTATAGAAGGTCTATTATAAAAATTGGATATGGATACAGAATGGAGAAATATGAAATTCCAACAAAAATTAGAGTGTCGGAGACTCTTTTTTGTTGTGTGTTTTGTCATGAAGTTGGGTGTCTAAAGAATGATTCTCATCAGGTCATATGAGGTCATCCCTAGTAGGAGGGGATCCAAATGAAAGAAAATTTAATTAATAGAAACAACTTTAAGTTATTTTTAGGTTGGTCCTAACCTAAAGTAACAATTAAACATTGTTTTAAGTTTGGACAGGTTCACCCTAGCCCAATGAAAAAAAAAGTATAAGTGCCACATCATAGAAGAATTAGAAAATTTTATGTTGAGCACTCAAAAGGTTTGATGACCATGGCAGTGGTTGGGAGATTTTATAGGCAATATTGTTAAAGGTGTCTCTTTGAAACTATGGTTGGGTGAGCATTAGAAGCCTATGTTGGGGTACTTTTCATCCTTTCATCTTCTTGTATGTGGTTGGATATGTTTTCTCATGCAATCTAAAGCATATGCAACCCTTTTGTTGGAAAATGACTAGTTATGGGGCCCATCAGGTTTATGTCTCAAGAGGTGGATGTTGGGCTTTGACCCACAAAGGGAACCTACATTCATTCAAAATATATGTGTATTGTTGTCTGGTTTACCCATTGAGATTTGGAATAGCAAGATATTGGAGGGCATAGGAAATACCATTGGTTGATTTTTTTCTTTGGAGGATTTATGTATGGAGAAGGAAGATCGCATGGTTGGGTGTATTTTGGTCGAATTAGACCTTATAGAAGGTATATTATAAAAATTGGATATGGATACAAAATGGAGAAATTGGAAATTCCAACAAAAATTAGAGTGTTGGAGACTCTTTTTTTGTTGTGTGTTTTGTCATGAAGTTGGGTGTCTGAAGAATGATCCACATCAATCGGCATCTAGAAAGGATTCTACACAACCTGACACATTAACTCCAACAACATCTCCAGATAAAAGAGGTATGTATATCTCATACATGTTCTTTCACCTTCATAATGTTCCTAGTGGCTTCTCGATTCCAATTGGTTATGAGGCTACTACTAAACATATGGACTTAACAAGTGATGGTCCTCATTCAATGTTTGAGTCCGTAATTGGATAAAAAGGGGTCGAGGGAAGGTCTAGCTCAAAAGAGTTATTATAGGAGTTGGGGGAGATAATTTAGAATAAGATTGTTCTGGGGGAATGTAGTGTACCCTCTGTATATACGAGATTTGCTTCTAATCATACTAAGTTGGTCCATGTCCAAAAAAATAATGTTTTGGTCAAAGAGACTAAGTCACAATCCCTTCTACCCACAAATGACCCTAAGAAGAAGTCTAAAATTTTTTCCCTAAAGTGCTTATGTTTGTTAAGATCATTAAAATAATTCGAGATGGAGCCAAGGGGGTTGGTGGGGGTACTATCCATGGACAATAAAATGCCTTCTACTATTGAAAGGAAATCATAAATATCATTGGCTAAGTGTCAAGCAAGGAAATAAGTAAGAGAGGGTAAACAACTCACCATCAATGGGATCTTTAGAGCAGGTAAGACCTAAAAATTGGTTACAAAGTTATCATTATTTCACTAAATTCTAGAGGGGTTGGGGGTGCCCACAAACAGTTATCCCTCAAATGAATGTTCTCAATTTACCAACCTAATGTTATAATGCTACAAGAAATTTACCAACCTAATGAAGATCTTTGTGTGCATTTAAAATTGTAAAATTCCCACTCAATTATTTTTGGTCGTTTTCTTGGTTTTACTGTGTTGGCCTTTCATCAAACAATTTTCCACTGAAATGTTTATATAGGGTGTTATGAATTTACTCATTGTTGTAGAAATTTTACATGAATTCCTCAGTGTGGACTTTTGACAAACACTTGGACTGTAGGATATTTCACATTGTTTGACTGCCCAATTTGCAGTTATGGTATTTTAGATGGATTCTTGAAGTGTTTTAGATGGTTGGCATAGATTTCATGTTATCCCTCTGATAACATTGTGACCAGGAAAACCCTAGGAACAAAAGTTCAAATTTGAATATGCCCTAACTCAAATCTGCAGAATATATAATTCAAACATGGTGCCCTAGATCAAATATAAAGAATATATCATTCAAATGATGATGCATGTGTGCCCTAGACTTTTCAGAATGAAAATTTTGAAAAGGAAAGAGTGAGAAATATTTACCGGAATGGAAATCATTGTTGGTCTATTTCGCTTCTTTGTTGCTCTTTGTCTCTGTGGCTCCTTGTTGGGGTCACCGCGTCTCTTGTTGGGGTCTCTGTCCACCTTTGTGGATCAGGATGAATGCAAATGGGTCGAATGGGGTCGGTCGAGTTCAGGGATCAATGCATGTGAATGGGGTTGACTCAGTTTGAACGGGATAAGTTAGGGAAAATGGGGTTAGGGGTCGGGTTTTGTTCGACTGTGGCAATGCGAATGGGGTTAGGTCGGTCGTAGGGTTCTGTTCACTGCGCAATGAAAATGGGATTAAGCTGGTGCCGGTCGGGTTCTGTTAACACTGTGTGCAATATGTGAATTGTTTTAGGGCGCGGTCTGGTTCTATTCGTAACATATATAACATATATATGTTACATATATATGTTTACAATATTTTAATTTTATAAATATTTTTTATATTTTATATAATATATATATTTTTTTATTTTATAAATATTTTTATAAAATATTCTAAACCAATGTAACCTTTATCTGACTTGTAACTCCTAATGAGCTCAACTACCATAACCCCTAATACAACATTTCGACATGAAGAGAACTCAAACAACATCAAAGCCTACCATAACATGGCCCTACAATCTTGAGAATACAAAGGTCATGGCTATGTCAATTGACATAGGTGAAAAGGAAGATGTGTCTAGTGACACCAAAATAACAGGAGCATCATTAGTAGAGAATTTTAAATTCATTGTATTAAAAAAACAATTAAGTAGAATGCGTTTGTTGAAACAAAGACAAAAGAATCTATGTCAACCAGCACACACTAGAGAAACGAGGAACCAAATGCAAAGAATGTTCAAACTAGCACAAGAGAGAGAATTCGTGTTGATTTCCATAGAACATGGAAGGCATGATACAAATAAGAAAACTCTAGGATTCATGTTGACCTACACATTATTGAACAATGAGTTGATAGATGCTAAAAGCTATAACTAGGGCTTCAACAAGGTGATCAATGAGAAACTTGGGAAGAATTAATTCTACATATTCAGAGGGCTATCATGACAATCAATTAGACTATTAATGACATCAATACCAAAAAATTATTGATACGATGAAACAATGAGTATAGGTTACAAACATTATGATCTTAGACAAGGATGGAGCACAAAAATACATATGGAAATAGGAAATCGCTCTCTAACCAATATGTTATTAGATGATGGTTATATAGTAAACAATATGATGAAGGATACATGGGGAAAGTTAGAGAAATCAAAATTGAGGCCACTAGAGTTGTTGGTTGACAATAAAATCCATCAATTGCTTCGACAAGGTGATCAATGAAAATTTCATATTGAATTAATTCAATAGATTCCAAGGGTCACTGCAACATTATCAACTGGACTATTAATGATTTCAATTTCATATGGAAATAGAAGATCTCACTCTACCCAATTTAATAATATTAGATGGTGATTATAGAATAATCATTATGATGGAGACAAAAATAATTAGAGAAACCAAAATTGTGACCACCAAGAAGGAGAAATAGTCATTGATGATTAGTGTTAAATTCACAATAATTGTTGATTCCATGATATTAATGGTACATTCACAATTCTAAGGTGGATAAGGACATAAATGGTGAATAACTGATAATACATAATTATGAATTACCAAGATACAACTGATGACATTGGTTAACACCAATCTATTTGGATGTGGATTTATCATGAAGATTAGGTGGAAGGTTAAAAATTATGATAACATCAATTGATGCATTTTTTCTTCATTGCATTGAATGAGGAAATTATTTGTGAATGCAATGATTAATGTTGTAATCAAATTGGTTGCATCATTACTCAACTGGCTCATAATGCTTAGGGATAGTATAAAAAGTATTCTCTTTGATATTGTTGTATTAAAATGATGTAATTGAAGAAGGTGTTGTTTGAATTGGAATCTAGAATAAAGAAGTGTTGTCCTTGTTAGGTTGATAATGATTGGGCTCTAGAGTCACAACCCTTTTGTAAGAGAGAGAATTGTAACACACTCTTATGTGTGGCAATTATTACACAAGCTCTAGTTCTTGTTGTTTATTAGCTACTTTTGATTTTTGATGTTGACTTACATTTATAATCTATGGATCCATTTTCAATATGAAGTTTTTCGTAGTTAATCATAATTATAGTAAGGCTTATGGATATGAATCGTGTTGGAGTTTATAAGTCCCAATGTTTCTAGTGGTCATTGCACTAATAAACTAGGGATCAAATGAAGCACAATTGATAGAGAAGAGTGAGCCAATAATGAATATATACATTCTAGAAAAGACATAGCCATTAGAAAACAATTAATGGTAAATGATATAAGGGAATTGAGATAGATAAGTAAAAGGTGAAAAAAATAGACATTAAAAATAATAACATTAAACTCTATAAGGTAATTGAGTCAAATATATTAATAAATAAATGATAAACACATCAATGAATTGAAGATAAACATTGAGAAGTGTACAAACGCCCATTGAGATAATTAGCAAAGGTAAAAAATTCCAAATTGTCCTCGATCCCTAGACTGGTAGAAATGATGCACATAGGCTCCCACCCTAATTAATTTTGGACTTGAAAAGTCATGACTACCATACTCTAATACAAGTAGTTCAAGGAATCATAACTATAGATAGGATGCAAGTGTTGCTTTCTTGGGAGGAGATTGGAATTCAAGAGGACAATGAAGAGATATGGGAATCCTACACTTTAAATATAAGAAGTTGTTTCAAAAATACAAAAGATAAAGAAGATCACCTCATTTGGTATTTGAATCCTATAGGTACTTGTGAAACCAAGCTAGGATACAAATCCCTTGCTATTGAGGGTAATGATATCCCACAATATTGATGGTTGAGGCTACTCTAAACATTAAAATGACTATCAAAATAAAAAAATATTAATGTGGTTATTGTTAAACAATAAATCCTTGACATGGGACATCTTTCAAAAAATAAGCTATGAGGGATTGGGTCAGTGTTATCTCTACAAAGCTAACTCTTTAACCAAATCTCACCTTCGTATGACTTGTGTTTATACTTTAGAGGTATGGAAAGAAATGGTCTGCTTGAATGGTTGAACTAATGATTGGAAGGGAATATCCATTGAAGAAGCACTCCATAACTAGTGCATGAGTAAAGACACAAAGAGGTATAAAGCTCTCCCTCTAACCATAGCCCGTGGAATCTTGCTAGCATTAAATTTTAATATCTTTGAAGATAAGGATACCATGCCTTTCAAACGTGATATACAAAGCCTAAATATCCTCTCTACTTTTTCTCAATATAAGGAAGGATGCATCTCAAAGCAGTCCCTTAAAGAAGAAATAAATAATGAATTTCCATGGGATATTTTTGATGGATCCTCCCAAGGATTCCCCCATAAAAGTGGGGCTAAGTAAATTTTACATCTCTCCCCCAATAACAATATCTCTTTTAATATTGGTTTGGATTGTGATACAAATAAATTTTGTGAAGTTATGGCACTAAAACTAGTCATAATGCTAGCTCAAGAAAATGGGGTTCAATGGATGGGAAGAGAATTCAATTTGTTCAAATTCACATTGCAACCTATTTTCATGACATATTACTTAAAAAATCATCCTTCTCTTACATTTATTTTATCCATATTTACATGGACATGAAATATGAAATAAACAATCTATCTAAGGATGGAGTTGCACTAGAAAATGGGATCTGAAAGATAATCGAGAACAATTTTGCGCACTACTTTGAATATATTCATGATCTTTGGTTCTAATTTTATTTTTATTACACTAACACTCTTTGATAAATGTCACTCCATGAAAAGCCTAACTGAATATCTTCAAGAAGATTGGTTGAGCTTTTTTAGTGTATAAAGAAGACCATACTTTTTCGAAAATTTTGACAAGAGTTGTATATGATGTTTCATTGGTATAGATTCTAGAGAAGGATTTCCATCTTGAGAGAAAAAATTGGAATTTCATATTATAGACATATGACTAAGTTGCGTCCTTGTAAATGTAAACTTGAATTATTCTCATCAACTACCACTCTAATTTTGTTTCATAAAAATAACATTGTTTTTTTTTATGGAAGAAAATGCATCAATTAGGAATGAGAAATGATCACATACCTAAATTATTATTAGAATGATGATCTAGAGAAGTAGATAACTAGGGCTTCAACAAGTTAATAGTCTATCCAGGTCAAATTTCAATGCATACAGATACAGTTTTAAAACATTTTGACGTTGGCCCCATTCATATGTCACTGTTGCCCGCCTTTAGTATCTTGATGGTGTTGATTAAGAAATCAACAAAATAGAGGGTTTTTTCATCAAAACGATGATGCAGAAACATTGTATATACATTAATGTATAACCTGGAAGAAAAATGAAGAAAGACCGACGAAAGCCTAAAACTTACGTCAACCAAATTGGGTACTCTGAAAGAAAATTAGGGTTTATGGTTTACATGATGAAGTGATGATGGAATAAAGTGGGTGTGTCACTCAAATTTGAGTCCATAAACCCTCCCATATCATTAAGGAATGCCAATATTCTATTCATGACAAATTTCAGTGCATACAGAAACTGTTTGAAAAAATTTCAACGTTGGCCCCATTCGTAGGTCCCTACTGTCGGTTTCTAGTCCTCGTGCAATTTTCATTCCTCGTTCATCGTTCCTCATTCCTCGTTACTTGAACATGGTGTAGTCCCCAAGATCCATTATTTTTGTACAAAATTACATACTAATGGCATAAAATTATCAACGAACTTTTTTCGTCGTTAGTATACCAAATTCGTTGCAAGATTATTTACATTTGTCTCTCTTGCGGCGATATCAGATGATGCTTGGATTCATTTCATATTTGGTTTATCAACTTGAAATCTCAATTTGATACTTTGAAATCTAGCTAGACCTTCATTCAAATACAAATATGAAACTTGGAATCATTAACATATCTACTAGAACATATCAAAAATAACTGGGTTTATGGTTTACATGATGAATTGATGATGGAATAAAGTGGGTGTGTCAGTCAAATTTGAGTCCAGAAACCCTCCCATATCGTTAAGGCATGCAAATAGTCTATCCAGGTCAAATTTCAATGCATGCAGATACAGTTTGAAAACATTTCGACGTTGGCCCCATTCACATGTCACTGTTTCCTGCCTCTAGTATCTTGATGGTGTTGATTAAGAAATCAACAAAATAGAGGGATTTTTCATCACAACGATGACAAAGAAACATTTTACATACATTAATGTAGAACCTGAAAGCAAAATGAAGAAAGACCGATGAAAGCCTAAAACTTGCATCAACCAGATTGGGTACTCTGAAAGAAAATTAGGGTTTATGGTTTACATGATGAAGTGATGATGGAATAAAGTAGGTTTTTCACTCAAATTTGAGTCCAGAAACCCTCCCATATCATTAAGGCATGCCAATAGTCTATCCATGACAAATTTCAATGCATACAGAAACTGTTTGAAAAAATTTAAACGTTGGCCCCATTTGTAGGTCCCTGTTGTTGATGTCCAGTCCTCCTGTAATTTTCATTCCTCGTTCCTCGTTCCTCGTTCCTTGTTCCTTGAAAATGGTGTATTCCCCAAGATCCATTATTTTTGTACAAAATTACATACTAATGGCATAAAATTATCAACGAACTTTTTTCGTCAATAGTATAGCAAATTCGTCGCAAGATTATTTACATTCATCTCTCTTGCGACGATATCAAATGATGCTTGGATTCATTTCATATTTCGTTTATCAACTTGAAATCTCAATTTGATACTTTGCAAGCTAGCTGGACCTTCAGTCAAATACAAATATGAAACTTGGAATCATTAACATATCTACTAGAACATATGAAAAATAGTTGGGTTTATGGTTTACATGATGAATTGATGATGGAAGAAAGTGGGTGTGTCAGTAAAATTTGAGTCCAGAAAGACTCCCATATCAATAATTCATGCGAATAGTCTATCCAGGTCAAATTTCAATGCATACAAATACAGTTTGAAAACATTTCGATGTTGGCCCCATTCACATGTCACTCTTGCCCTCCTCTAGTAACTTGATAGTGTTGATTAAGAAATCAATGAAATAGAGGGATTTTTCATCACAACTATGACACAGATAGATTGTATATTCATTCATGTAGAACCTGAAAGAAAAATGAAGAAAGACCGACGAAAGCCTAAAACTTGCGTCAACCAAATTGGGTACTCTGAAAGAAAAATAGGGTTTATGGTTTACATGATTAAGTGATGATGGAATAAAGTGGGTGTATCACTCAAATTTGAGTCCAGAAACCCTCCCATATCATTAAGGCATGCCAATAGTCTATCCATGATAAATTTCAGTCCATATAGAAATTGTTTGAAAAAATTTCAATGTTGGCCCCATTCACAGGTCTCTGTTGTTGGTGTTTAGTCCTCATGCAATTTTCGTTCCTCGTTCATCATTCCTAATTACTCATTCCTTGACCATGGTGTAGTCCCCAAGATCCATTATTTGTGTACAAAATTACATACTAATGGCATAAAATTATCGACGAACTTTTTTCGTCGATAGTATAGAAAATTCATCGCAAGATTATTTACATTTGTCTCTCTTGCGATGATATCAAATGATGCCTGGATTCATTTAATATTTGGTTTATCAACTTCAAATCTAAATTTCATACTTTGCAAGCTAGCCGGACCTTCAGTCAAACACAAATATGAAACTTGGAATCGTTAACATATCTACTAGAACATATGAAAAATAGTTGGGTTTATGGTTTACATGATGAATTGATGATGGAAGAAAGTGGGTGTGTCAGTCAAATTTGATTCTAGAAACCATCTCATATCGTTAAGGCATGCGAATATTCTATCCAGGTCAAATTTCAATGCATACAGATACAATTTGAAAACATTTCGACGTTGGCCCCATTCACATGTCATTGTTGCTCGCCTTTATTATCTTGATGGTGTTGATTAAGCAATCAACGAAATAGAGGGATTTTTCATAACAACTATGATGCAGATACATTGTATATACATTAATGTATAACCTAAAAGGAAAATGAAGAAATACTGACGAAAGCCTAAAACTTGCGTCAACCAAATTGGGTACTCTGAAAGAAAATTAAGGTTTATTGTTTACATGATGAAGTGATGATGGAATCAAATGGGTGTGTCACTCAAATTTGAGTCCAAAAATCCTCCCATATCGTTAAGGCATGTCAATATTCTATCCATGACAAATTTCAGTGCATACAGAAATTGTTTGAAAAAATTTCAACGTTGGCCCCATTCGCAGATCCCTGCTGTCGGTGTCTATTCCTCATGCAATTTTCATTCCTCGTTCTTCATTCTTTGACCATGGTGTAGTCCCCAAGATCCATTATTTTTGTACAAAATTACATACTAATGGCATAAAATTACCGACGAACGTTTTTCTTTGATAGTATAGCAAATTCGTTGCAAGATTATTTACATTTGTCTCTCTTGCGACGATATCAAATGATGCTTGGATTCATTTCATATTTGGTTTATCAACTTGAAATATCAATTTGATACTTTGAAAGCTAGCTGGATCTTCAGTCAAATACAAATATGAAACTTGGAATCATTAACATATCTACTAGAACATATCAAAAATAGTTGGGTTTATGGTTTACATGATGAATTGATGATGGAAGAAAGTGGGTGTGTCAATCAAATTTGAGTCCAAAAACCATCCCATGTCATTAAGGCATGCAAATAGTCTATCCAAGTCAAATTTCAATGCATACAAATACAGTTTTAAAACATTTCGATGTTAGCCCCATTCACATGTCACTGTTGCCCGCCTCTAGTATCTTGATGGTGTTGATTAAGAAATCAACGAAATAGAGGGTTTTTTCATCACAACTATGATGCAGATACATTGTATATACAGTAATGTAGAACCTGAAAGAAAAATGAAGAAAGACAGACGAAATCCTAAAACTTGCATCAACCAAATTGGGTACTCTGAAAGAAAATTAGGGTTTATGGTTTACATGATGAAGTGATGATGGAATAAAGTGGGTGTGTCACTCAAATTTGAGTCTAGAAACCCTCCCATATCGTTAAGGAATGCCAATAGTCTATCCATGACAAATTTCAGTGCATACACAAACTGTTTGAAAAAATTTCAACATTGGCCCCATTCGCAGGTCCCTGCTGTCGGTGTAAGAAGATTCAAATAGGTAACAATATTGATGAAATATTATACAATAATGATGGTATAAAAATGAAAGAGATTCTCTTGGTTTCAAGAATAATTTATCCTCTACTTAACAAGGCAAACCATGTGAATGTAGAGGCTCACATGGCCCCTCCCCTCCCCCTCACATCACTCTCAATTGATCCCCAAAACCCAATCTATAAAATATAAAATAATCGAAAGCAACATCCTATTAAGATTCATGCATAGAAACTACCAAAACAAAAATTAATGAAGGTACATGAAATTATGTGTTTCTAAATGAAATTTTTGGTTTACCACGTACTTCACTATATTGACAACTATTTTTCAGGTTTCAAATAATAATTAAACAACATGTAACCTAGGATATAAAAACTTCGCATAAAACTTAAAAACATGTAATTAACCCATGACATTAAAAGTAAATTATTTTAAGAGAATAATTCATAGAAATTAAAATATTATATAGTCACATACCTAATCCAACCTCAACATCTGTGTAATCATCCTTATTCTCTATCTTGATCTTCTTCATCGAAATTGACATATGTATCATCATCTGGTTCTAAAACGATGTTGAAAGGATTTATGATATCATCATCGTCATCAATGTCATTTTTTATCATATTTCCATCGACAACATCATCAGGAATTGCAATATTGTCTTCTATACCTAGATCATGATCTTATTTGTCTTCTTCATCTGTCGACCCTCCATGATCTTCCAACTCTGTTTGATATTCTGTCGAATCATCTTCTCCATCTTCAATATTATCTTCTTCTAGTAAATGAGTATACTTAATCGGCCTTCCTCTTGGATCATATCTAACAACAAATGACCAATGCCTTTCACCTGGAACATTTGAGTAAAAGACCTATTCACATTGGCTTGGAAAAACATAGCGATCATGTCCTCTTTCAAACATCATTGTTTTAATCATTGGAAATCCATTGGCATGTTGAATAACAGTTCTTTCCTCATCATGTTCATGCATTCGTAACCTATACCATTTGACATTAAACAATACTAATTTGAAGGAATTAAAGTCACACTCAAGTATATCATTTAAATACCCATAGTATTTATTTTCAAATTCTCGAGGATGTCTGTCACTCCTAGAGGAAACATTAGTAACCTAGAATATTGCAGTTATCCCACTGTCATAATTTTTCCTTGTTTCATCCAATTGTTTGATGCGAAATTTACGACCATTGCACCACATAGCCTTGTGGTGTTTCAACTGCAATATGTCAAATATGTAAAAGATGCATTGTAAATTAATAAATTAACATATATTTATATAACTTCGAAAGTATCTGAAAAATACAGTACACATGTAGTCACATTAGTATAATATAAAATAACTAAATAAAATGGGTGAAATTGTTTACCTGTCCATCTTTCAAACCATATGCTAGATCAATTTCCCTCTGTGTAACATTGGCATCTCCATTACGATTAGCTTCTCTAACCAATTCAGACAACCATTGCCATGATAACCTACCTCCATTATGTTGTTTACATCTTTCAATCCATACATTCATCCAGTCAAGATTGTTTGCAATGTATAAATGCAGTGCATCCCACTCTAGAGCAACTGAATCATAAAAACATAATTCGCCAATATTAAATATTAGTTATAACGTATAATATGCAGGTAATTATAAATATTTATAATTTATGAAATAAATTATATTAATAAATTAATGAGTATGATCATATATACACAAAAATGAAACTTTATATGTATTAATAATATAAATTTTCACAATTATTAATATATTACCTCTCATTTTTTTCATTCTACCTTTCCCCAACAGATGCTCCTGATCTTCAAATTTTTTGGAGTTCACATCCCAAATGTGATCCACTGCATGCATAGTTGGCACTGCTAATTTAGGAAGATAATGACTAATATACACCATGGATTGATATACCATATATCCCTCCACCATAGA
>CBVK0100485263.1:0-18711 GCA_900067695.1 Picea abies
CTGGTCGGCAAGCTATCGTCAGCCTGCATCATCAACCATCATGTCAAATCTTGTCAAAAACATATCATGAAATCAATAGCATATCATCAAAACCACACAATATCACTGTAAATGAAAACAACTCAAATAGCCCACTCCCTGACTCAGTCCGGAGTCCAAGGGAGTTCCACCGATGCCTCTGCATCCTCAAGGTTCGAAACCTGCACACTCAATGAAACTGAGTCAATAGCACCTGTAAATAGCAATAGTAAAACATCCTGTCATCAATCATGACGCATCATCATCAAGGTTAAGTGGTTCATCATCATAAAAATCCAGATCACTTGCGAGTAAGTGTCCTCAAAAGAATAAGTTTTGTCAGTGCTCCAGAGCGGGATGTTACATTCTCTTATAACAAAAGTTACCAAAGAACCATTGAGATGGTGCCTTTCAAGATCCTTTATAGGTGACCGTATCAGATGCATTTGAGTTGGCATCAGCTTGAGGATAGGGTCCGAGTGGGATCGACAGCGATCCAAGAAATGGAAGATTAAATGAAAGATAAGATAAGGGATCAAGGAAGCGCAGGAGCTGCAGAAGAGTTTTTTTTATGCGCATCATGTCGATCGTGGTTACAATATGGCGATTGAGTATTTTTGCAGTGGAACCCGCATAAGAGTTTGATCGAGTTCGAAAAAGGGGCTAAACTATCTCCTATGATATGGTGGAAAGGAGAGGCCCGTGGCCTAATGACCAGCCTTTCCTAATTCTTGAGGTGTATGCCCGATGTCTTTCACGTCTTCGTTCAAGACTTTATGATTAGTGATCCTACACCTGTTGGACATGAGCACCTTGAGGGTGCCGGATGAGGGTGCGCTCTTGACAGAGCCGATCCGCATCCTGGATCATCACATTTGACAGTTACGGTGTCGAACAGTAGATCAGGTCAAGGTCCAGTGGGACAACTAGTCCACACTCGACGCCCTGGGAGGAGGCATATGATATGCGCTAGCAGTTTCCATTTTTTTTTCTGATAGATAGACTTATGATACTATGATACACTTATTTCAGCGTTTTTTCACTATGAAACTTCAGGACAAAGTTTATACCAAGAGGGGGTGTATGTAACATCCGGTTCTGGTGCACTAAGCGAACTTATTCTTTGAGGACACTTGCTCGCAAGTGATCCGGATTATTATGCTATTAAAACTTTTGATTTTGATTATGCGGCATTATGGGTTGATGACATGTTGTTTTACTGCATCGACATAGACAGGTGTTATTGACTCGGTTTTAGTGAGTGTGCAAGATTGTGGACCTCGAGGATGCAGAGGCATCGATGGAACCCCTTGGACATCGGATCGAGTCAAGGAGTGTACCATTTGGGTTTGATTATTTTACTGTGATATTTGAGCATCTGATTAGATGATATGATATGGATATATTCTAACATGATTCGTTGATGATGTAGGCTGACGATATCTTCCTGACTAGACTCACATGTGGAGTAAAGGGGTCATGCATGACTACCAGAGATGTTGAGGGAGAGGTGTGGATAGCATCCCTACCACAGCGTACTAGCACTCCCGCCGTGGCTCGAACTGTAGGTTAACGATTACCTAGTTTGAGAGGACCCATGATGCCATGAGCGCAGACTGTGATAGTCACTCACGATGATTCAAAGGGGCACACAATAAGGTAGGGGCCTTATTCCTTAGAGGCCCTTAGTCTACCAAAAGTTCACCTGGCAGAGTGTTGACTCCATGGGTTATTGATGTCTACCAACTTAGTCAAGAGGCGAGTGGCACCCTTGGACCCCATAGTGCATCCTGAAGGGCACGTCGCACAAAGGAAACATATTAAGAGGTGAGTGGCACCCTTGGAGCATGTAGTGCGTCCTGAAGGGCACATCGTGCAAGGGAACAAATGAGGCGAGTGGCACCCTTGGAGCACCTAGTGCATCCTGAAGGGCACGTCATGTTGTTGATGATAGAGGAATGAACCTAGATGGCCTTAGGACGAATAATATGTTAAGTATTTTTAAAACAATTTCCCTAATTAAATGTCGTCCAGTACAAAATTTAAGGTTTAAGTCTAAACTATGGTAGTGGTCAAATTTTATCTCTCTATAAAAAAAAAACATAATAATAATAATAAAAATAAAAACCACATGAATTATAAATATGACCTTCGTAAAATCGTGTAACATGAAGGGAGTAAGAAATTAATTTTTTCAAAAAAAATCTGTTGAATTAAAATTTAAAAAAAGGGGAATTAATTGTTTTATTACTTTGATAATTTAAAACATACTAGTTAAATAAGAAAAGGGAAAAAGGGGTTAATTTCCACACCTGCCTTTTTGAGTTCTAAGTAAAACGGGGAAAGAGGGAAAAATCTAAAATATTGGGAAGCTAGGAAAAGAGGTAAACATAAAAAGCGAAAAAGGGGAACCTAAGGGAAAAAGCAGAAAGTCAAACTTAGTGAAGAACCTACCATTTAAGAGCTTTCTAATTTAAACTGAATTAGCAATTTAATAATAGGGAAAGCCTTTAAAACCTGTAAGGGAATTTGGGGACACTTAGGAGTGATCCTCGGAGTAACTCTAGGTGGGTGAGGGAAATAAGATAATTAATTAATTAAAGAAATTAATTAATGGAGGAATGTACGGGATGGGTGACACTTGTACGGAGAAGAATTTTTAGGAATTTATTTTTTAAACTTTAATTAAATGAAGTTTTAGTAAAGAAAGGAAGTTTGAAACTCTATATAATGAAGCAATGAGAAGGATGAAGGGCATCTTCAGTTCACGTAACATTACATTGCAGAAATATCTGCTTGACTGATTTTACTTGTGGGAGTTGGGATACCCAGCTCAGTGAGGAGTGGTAGCTCAGCCTTGCGAGGTGAGATGGGAGCTAGTCGAAATCTCTGGATAGTGAGTGGGTGGCCCCTTTGTGGCTTGGGGGGATAAGGGGGAAGAAGATTACCCGTAGCATTGGCTGGGAGGTACCGGTGAAGTCTCGACGGTCGGCAAGCGGGAGTTGCACGGAGCGTGCGGGACGTCATTCGGAGCGGGCGATCAGGGAACGATATGATCTCTTCATTTTTGTATGGTAGAATGCATTAGGACTTATGCTTGGATCTGCTTATTTAATGGAAAAGTAATATGATGTTTTTTTAAATTGGTGACCTAAACTTTCCTTAGCCTAGCTTGATGGCTGTTGACTCCCATGGCCTTCATTTTCCAACATGTCGTGACCACACTGTGGTGTTGATTTGTGACCCTATTGTTTGTTTTTCCCTTCATCCCAAACTCATCAGTCCTTGCCTAAGCATTCGGCTAGGAGCCTGATCTACGATCGTCACCTTAGTGTTAAAAGACCTATGGATCTCAACGCCCTACTTTTTTGTGTGAGGATGATGAAGTGAAGGATGAACCCATCAGTCGTCTACCTCTGTTGTTGTCCTTGCCTGATTGTTTGACTTGTGCCTTCCAGTACAACCTCTGCGTATGGATTATCTTACTGCCTTGTTGTTTATTTTTCCACGCCTTGACTGATAGAATCCCTGCGATTCCTTTCGATGAGTTATCCTTATGGCCCTGACATTCTCTCACTGTTGTCATCATTTTATATTGGTATCTTGAGAAGTAAAAGTATTTGACTTCAATCTGCATTTTGTTTCTTGTTGGATTTACTTGTTGTTATTACTTCTGCAATTGTCATTATGTAAAGGATGTAAAAAATTTACATCTGCAAGTGTAAATATGTACAAGATGTATAAATATTATCTCTGCTATGGTAATTATGTAATGGATGTAAAAATATTACTTCATCGATTGTAATTATGTAACAAATGTAAAATATTACCCCTGCAATTTTAGATATGTAAAGGATGTAAAAATATCACTTCAGTAATTGTCCTTATGTAATAGATGTAAGAATGTTACCCTGCGAAATTACCCTTGTATTTGACTACCATTACTTTTGACTGTGTTTTATTATTGACAACAATTTTTTGGGTAGAGACTGTTATTTTGTTACATAGTGAATACGACTGACACTGTGACAATGCTTGAATTTATTGATTTACCCCAGTATTTTACCATGGCGACCCTACCTGGGACCTCCGCACAATGTCTTTACCAATTGAATATTCGCTCTACACACCAGTACTAGAATCCATCCTTTATGAACAATTTTAGCATCCTATGACAGCGATTTCTTATCGATATCGACTGTGAGTTTAACCGTTTTCTTTTACAACAAATTTCAGTATCGCTTGAGGCCTTATGAGTTTTACCATGCGTGTTTTATTTTCATTGTGTTTAAACTACCATGGGCGTTTAACTAATAGGTGATTTTCCGAGTGGAGAGTTTACTGGCTTTCCCACTAGGAATTAACTAACAATATTTTGTTAGCATTTTACACCTGCGTTTCCAAAGGTTGTTGGCAGCGAATGGCCAAGCACGACATTGTTGTTGTTGTACAGAAGAATATTGTTAACTTAGGCTATTAATGGATAGAGGTACTGGTCTTAATAGCGATTTAATGAGACAGATTCTTATTTGGTTATTGCATTTATTAGACCAAGAGCGGTATCACTAATTCCTGATAAATTCTCATATTGTATTTACTCGATGCAAGATAGCGATTTTACAAGTAGCATTATTTGTTTATTCTGCTTGAACCGTGTGTATCCTTATCCTCCTTAGACAGCGACTCCTCCTTATTTTAAGGGAGAGCAAGATTTAAGAGACAGAGAGCTAAAAGGTAGTGATTAATTGGTGGTCTGCATCTTTTGGGCTATAATAAGCGATCTCAATTTACTTTGCGATTTCCTTTTGACAGCGATTGACCCTGATACTCATAGCGTTTCCATAGGATCATTGTTAGACATACTCCTATGATAGGCCACATGCTATAGCTTCATCAATTGATATATTCGGCATTGTACAGTGAATTTATCTAGAGGGTTGTCAGTGAATTAATTGTTGTCGGTTGACTGTGCAACAACTGTGCCTTGATGGTGTGATCAAAGTAAATAGACAATGAATTCTGGTTTTTGGGTGACTGTGCAATTATGGAGTTTCGTTGCCTTCCTAAAATCTGTGTTCCTATTTCTGCGAGCTGGCATAAAACCTAGATATTAAATAAATGTATTAACAGGTTGAGTGGTCATGCATTTTTGGCTATCTCTTAGTTAAGAATACCCCAGTCAGATTCCTTCGAGCTTCCTACTTTTACTCTTCGTCGTTTGACACATGCTAGGCATGCACTGAACGAAATCCTTTCAGAACTTTGATGATTTGAGTCATCCTTAAAAACTTGTTTCTACTTTATTGCAGTTATACTATTCGAACCCTAAATTAAGATTTTTGTAATTTACTTTAATAATAAATATATAATGAGGTAAAAGAAAATATTACCTATTGCCAAGATCTTTTACTTCTTAGATAACTATGTTATACATAACTCATGGCTAATACTAGGTTTTAGGCTTTTATTGTTTAAAACTTATATAACAGAAAAAGGGGTTGTTAGTCATTGTTTGTAACTCAAGGTAGTTCTTGGGATTGAGGTAATTCTCTTAGTATAAAAACAGCGAGATAGGATATAGGTTTCACTCAACTTATTATCTTATTACATAGGAATTTAATTTATTCTGGTTTTTCTCTACAATTTAAAATATAATTGTAAATGGAATTCGTATTGTAGGAAATTATTCTTTGTGGACGTGTTGATTAAGTTTAACATCAATAACTAGATCTTAAGACAACTTCTTTTAAGGGTTTGAGACTTATGTAGACATTATCTCCAGGTATGTTCTGAGGATCATGCTTGATAGATATGAAGAGGTGTTGGGTTTTAATTACGCCAAGAGTCTTAGGAAAGTAAAATTTTATGTCATGTTATATCGTGATTATGTCACCGAATTGGATTGACATTGGAAAATTCTTTCTTGGTAGTGTGGAGGTTTATGTTTTAAATGAGAATGATTAATGCACAAGTAATAATGCGACTAGAAGAACTTGTAAGGTGTATGGAAGAACGTTGTTTCACATCCGTTAGTTAGATCTCAATCACTCTCTCCCCGTGTCGTGGTGAGTAGTTTTATACTTCAGTTGTTCGTTCCCTTGAAATAGTTGAGGGTTCCCTTAGTCGTTACCTGTTTTGTTGAATTTAGACATTGTTCTATGGAACATTTATGTAATGTCTGTAACTGATTTCTCTTAACGTGTTGTACAAAAAGAGAAAAAATTTGCTCCACTTCATTTAGTCGCTTACCTTTTTGGTTGTGTATGGAGGGATGTTACACACCCACAAGAATATCTTATCCCTTGGTGATTTCTAGCAAATTTATGTGCATCCACATAACTCTTTTGTCTATATTGCACTTCATTCAATATTCTCTTAACAATTTTCATTTGTTCTTCTATTTGTTAGATTACTCATGGTCCAACCAAGATTCTACCCTGTATCATATGCCAACTAAGAGGTGTTCTATATAGTCTTATGTACAAGAATTCAAATGGTTTCATCTTTATTGAACTTTGATAACTACTATTACAAATTGCACAAGAGGTAAAAATTATTCTCGTCGTTTTTCATGATCCATTACATAGATATGTAACATATCTTCCAATATTTGATTTACTCTTTCAATCTATCCATTGGTATCTAGGCGGTATACTATGATAAAATTAAGTTATGTTCCTAATGCTTCTTGGAAACTTGTCCAAAATATTCCCACAAATATTGACTCTCTATATGAGATTATTTTCTTTGGAATTTCATGTAACCTTTCTACATCATTGATAAACACCCTTGCAATCTCTGGTTCTTGGTAAGTAGTCTTTACTGGAATAAAGTGTGCACTTTTGGTCAAAGTTTCCACTACCAAAAATATAGATCGTGTCTTCTCAACATCATAAGTAATCCAACACTCAAATCCATCTAAATCACTTCCCATTTTGATTTGGGTATCACATGTGGCTATAATAATCCTACCAAATGTTGATGTTCAATCGTCACTTGTTAACACTAAATAAATTTATCTACAAAATGAATATACCATTATTTATTCCTTTCCAAAATAATAATGGTTTTAGGTTCTTATTCATCTTCTAAGCTCCTAGATTAACCATATAATCTAGTCTATGAGTTTTTTTTAGTATCAAATTGTGAATTTTATCGTTTAGTGGTACATATATCCTTCCATAAATTGTAGTAAGCCATCATCATCAAAGGCATATCCTTCATACTTTGAAATTCTCATTACTTCATTTTCTAACTTCGATTTAACTTCCTTGTACCATTAATGTTCTATTTGTAACTTCAATATATTTTCTCTTAATTCATCATTAATGCTATAATTGAGAACACATGTGGCCTATGAATCAAATCATTTTCCACTCTATTTATTGTTCATTTAATGTATGATGTGTTGAAATCATATTGACTTAGTAACTCTACCCATTTCCTTTGTCTAGCATTCAAATTACTCTACATAAATATGTGTTGAAGGACTCCTTATGATCTATCTTCAACTCATTTTTTCTTCCTACTAGATAATGCTTCCAAATTCTTAATGCATAAACTATCAATGCAAGTTCCAAATCATGCATTATGTAAGTTTCCTCATGTAGTCAAAGTTTCCTTGAAGAGTAGGAAATCACCCTACCTTATTGCATTAGTACTCTTCCTAATATTTCCTTCAATGCATCTGTATATACCAAAAAATCTTGATTCATATTTGGTAATTTCAAAATAACGGTTTCTATCAATAATTCCTTAATTTTTTGAAATGCCTCCTCACATCATTCTATTTATATAAATTTATTATTCTTTTTCTATAATTCTATAATAGGATCTGCAATCTTTGATAACCCTTCTAAAAACCTTTTGTAATATCTATCCAATCTCATAAAACTACATACTTCATGTACATTAGTGGGAACCATCCATTCCATAATTGCTTCTATCTTTGTTAAGTCTACCGTAATTCCTTTTCTAGAAATTATATGTCCCAAGTTGTGAATCTTTGACTCATAAAATGAACATTTAGAAAGTTTTCTATATAAGTTATGCTTTATAATACATTATAATACATGTCTTCAATGTTCTTTGTGTTCTTTTGGTGTAAAATAATATATCAAAATGTTATCGAAGAACACTCGCACAAACTTGTCAAGATATTGTTGAAATAGTTCATTCATTAAACTCAATAATACTCATAGTGCATTTGTTAATCCAAAGGTTAATACTAAAAATTCAAAATGTCCAAACCACATCTTAAATGTAGTCTTAGGAAAATATTATTCCTTTATTATTGGTTGATGATGTCTGTATATTAAATCTATCTTATAAAATACTTTAGCTCTTTTCATTTAATAAAATAAATAATCAATTCTAGGTAACATATTTTTTTAGTTATTGTTTATTTGTTTAATTATTGATAGTTGATACAAAGTCTCCATGATCCATCTTTATTATTTATTAATATTATTGGTGCTCCCTATGGTGATGTACTTAAACATATAAATCCCAAATATAAAATTCTTGAAGTTGCATCTGCAACTTTCATAACTTTGGAGTTGTCATATCCTTTTTGATAGGTTTTATTCCTAATTTAAGTTCAATTGTGAACTCCAATTCTTTTTTAGGAAGAAATCTAGGTAATTCCTTTCGAATATATATATGTATGTGTGTGTGTGTGTGTGTGTGTGTGTGTGTGTGTGTGTGTGAAAACTCTAACAACACTAGGTACTATTCTAAGCTATTTGTATCCCCTTGTTCATAGTTGTTACTAAATATAATTTACATCGTTTTCTTATCATTTTATTTAGTTTTAAGGTTGAGATGAATCTTAGTGACACTCTTCTATTCATCACAACTAAAATCCTTTGATGTCTTGCATCCTCTATAAAATAAAGTTTCTTATTCTTACAATTTAATATTGCTTCATGACTCTCTAACCAATCCATTCCTATTACTATATCATAAGATCCCAACATAGTTGAATACAATTACACTCAAGTAATTCATACATCTAAATCAATCTCCTAATCCTTAGTTAAATGCCCTACATCTTGTTTAATTTTAGAAGCCATATCTACCTGATTGAAATATTTTTGATATAGTACCATCATCTTTGATTTTAACAATATATTATGAGAAAAGATTTTTTGTTTCTCTTGGATATATTAATATTTAAAAAATGATATTATTAATCCTACATGATGTCTCCAATATAGTGGATTGATGCTCATATTGGTGGTTTCTCACCATAGCATGGATCTAATGAGATTTAGCCAAATCACCCATTGTAACCTAACTCTTCTCCTAACTAACTCCACTCTATGTTTGCAAACACTATCTCTGAAAATGTGGTCCTCCACATATCCAACACCCCTTCTTAGGAGGTTGGATCTAACTTTCTGACTGCAAAAAGTATGTCTACTCTTATGATGTGTCGGTCAAGTCTATTATGTCCATTGTTGATAAGGTGGCCTTTGGTTACCTATCAACCATCTCTAAGTATGCATCATGGGTCCCCTTGTCACATCCCTATGTACTGATATACATATCTATGTATTAGCTAACTATGATGTTGGTCTCTATCCCTTTCATCTTAAAGGTCTCAATGATTTAAACTAACCACCACCCACAAGATCTTCCTTAACTGTTATGTCCCTCTGAAATGCATTATTCAAGGAACAAGGCATCAATATCCTCACTTTGAATATAATGTTATAATTCATGTCATGCACAAACTTTTTGACCCATAACTTTTTGGTGTTCAAATGTGGTTCATATATCAACAGTTCCATGAACCTAACCTCATATTCAGAGATTGGTCTATTGTTTTATATTAATGAGTTAAACTCATTAAATTGTAATTCAATAAATTCCTTGGAGATATAATTTTCTCTAAAATGCTCCTTGAACAATTCCCATTAAATTTTGGACACATCCATCCCTAAATATGGCAGTAGAGTCTTCCACTAAATTAAGGCACTTCCTTTTAGTTGGAATATTCCCATACATACTTTAATATTTGAGGTGTAACCTCTCAAAGAAAAACACATTTTCATGTTTTACAACTAGGCTTCAGTTACCTGTCGATATGTAGAACCCCAAAACTCTATAAAAATCACTTTTTTTATCTCCTTGTGCACATGGTTACTTACAGGATTTCGTGATCCTCATCATGCATAGATACTCCTCCCTCTTCTATTTCCAATCTAGTCATTAGTGTATCATACATCCTCTAAAGTGAACGCATCATAGTGATCACCTCTCTAGAAGGTACATGTCATGGTTCTTGAACATGTTTCTCCACCCTAGGTAAGGATTATGGAGGTGTAAGTTGTGGTAGAGGTTTGTACATCCACCTAGCCTTGAATGTAAAGCATCAAGGGTTTGATCACCCAAATCTATGTTTAGATCATTGTGACCTTCGAAAAAAAATTAAGATACATTGTTGCTTTCATGGTTCCTTATTTAGGTGGCAACGTACCAATAAAAACAAATTGAGGTATGAAATGGAACTCATAAGAAAATAAAAAAATAATTAAAATAATAAAATAACAACTATGAATTTTCAACAACAATGAAATGAAACTACATTTTTATAGTATTTTTTACTTATCTTCTTATAGGTTTACTCAAATTTTAGGTGTAGGTCCTCGTTTGATGTAGAATTAAATTCCACATTCAATAAGTACCCACTCTACATACTTTCAATGGAACCATAGTGAGATAAACTGGAAACACATTTTTTTATGTATTTCTATTTTATCTTGTTGTGGTATATCAAAGTATGAAGTGTAACAACCCAAGTTGAATATATGTTTAGGGATTATTAAGTAAAAATTTATTAGGTAATTAATTTTTCTAACATGTTATTAACTAAACAAAGATTTGTATAATGATATTAATTAAATATTTATTAATTAATTAATTGTTATAATTTTGATTAATTAATTAATTAATTAATTATCTATTACATTCAATGACATGGGTATTAAATTTTAAAGGGCTAATAAATTTAATTGTTTAAATTAAAGGATTACGTATACGGAGGGGATAAGGAGCATTAATAATCGGATAAAACATTAATAATCGGATAAGGAGCATTAATAATCAGATAAAACATTAATAATCAAATAAGGAGCATTAATAATCGGATAAGACAATGAATTTATGGATAAGGAAAGGGAGGAGGCTTACAGATGGGGGGATATGAGGGGAGGAGGCTTACGGAAGAGGGAATTATTTTTCAGGGTTCTCTTGGATTTGCTGGTTGAGAGTTTGAGTTTTGTAGTTGGGAAGGATCAATACGGGGGGCACCGGTTTGCTGGGGGTTTTGGGCACGGGGGCCAGGATATCCATATGGTATCCTGGAGCTAGGAAGCCGAACAGGCTGCTCCTAGCTGGCAGGGAGGAACCACGGTTTGGGTAGAGTTGATCAGAGCATCAAGTTGGGCAAGGCAGCAGCAGGAAGGTCAACAAGACAAGCGGAAGCAGCAGGAAGGTCAACAAGACAAGGGGAAGTTTAGCATCAGACCAAGGTATTTTAATTTACGTATTTGTTTTATGCATTTAAGGAATATGAAGTGTTATAAGGTTGCCTATAAGCTATTATGTTCATCTCAATAAATTTTTTATATGTTGGTTTTGGTTATATGTTGATTATGAAGTAAAATACATGTTAGGTTTGCTTTCCTTAAAATAAATTCTTTTGGGTTTTATAAGGCTTTGTGGAGCCGAACACTACATGAAGAGTGGTACTCATTGGAATGTGCAATTTAATTTTTCATCCAAGGGTAAAATCATGAAGCTGGGTAACACTTTTGTGAGAATCGGGTCTCCAAAATTTCTCGCGGCATTTTTTCGGCCGAATTATTTTTTCTTTCGGCCGAAATAAAGGATTTTTTGGCCGAAACATTGTTCGGCCGAAAGTTTGCATGTCAAATCGAACGGTGACCTGACGGTGCCCTCGATAGTTGTGTACAAGATTGTTTTGGATGATTGTTTTTCCTGTGGTAAGAATATTTTGGCCGAAAGACTTTTTGGCTGAAAGGTTTATTTTTAACGGATTCCGTTAAAAATAAACCTTTCGGCCGAAATATTATTCCGGTCGAAAACTAAAAATTGGGACTGTATTCAGAAACCAGAGAATTCCCCCAACCTTACATGAACTTCAGAGGTTGCGGACTCCTGCAAATACTCAGAATTTGGTTTCTAAAATGACACCAACATTTCCAAAATTGAATCTACTTTCAATTCCTATAATTTGTTTTCATTTTGTTTACTTTTATCTAATTTTATTTAATATTTTAAAAAAATCACTCCATAATATTTTCAGCAGACATTATGATTCGGTGAAATGAAATATCGGTATCTCTAAAAATATACAGAGGAAAATTTAGAAAAAAATATATTCATAATCCTTAAACTGTTCTTTTCAAAAGGGTATATTTAGATTTTAGTTTTAAGTAAAAATTAAGATAGATACAAGGTGTAGAAAAACATGTGTTTAAAATTTGCAACATTTTCAGCTTGGTCAACTTCAAAAAATTCTAGAAATTATAATATTCATTCGTTAGATTCAAAATTATAGTCATAATAAAATAGAGTCTCTCTATATTGTTGCAGTATATTTCATTTCTTAAAAACATAAGTTTAATTATAGATATATTGTTGTAGAAAAAAGTTACTCATTATCATTCCTTTCATGTTTAAGGAACATATTGTTAAACAATTGTAAAATTAACATATCAAATCATGATAAAAAAAAATTGAAAAATAGTCATTGGAAAGCTAACAAAATTCTTCACAAGTTTTGTTTTTACTGTAAAGTGAAATTCTAAATAAAAAAAATACTTTTGTATTCCGGAAGTTGAAGAAATTGTGAAAATACAATTTTTTTTGTCATAAAACAAGCAAAAGTGTAACCCACCTTCATGATTTTACCCCCAACGAGCTTGAAATGTGACTAAACCTATAAGGAGATAAGTCAAAAATATGATTAAAAAAAGGTAGTTTCATTTCTTTCCCTCCAAAACCATTTAATAGTCTTATGGTTGACATCATCATCTTGAATCCTATTGGTTATTTTAAAATTTATTTTGATGGAATATTTTTTCTTTTGAGGCCCATTTTTTTGTCTCAAAATTCCTCTAATGGAATACCCTTGAATATCTAGAAGTGAAAAATCCTAACTCTTGGACTTACCTCTTAAATGCATAACTTCCACTAGTATCTTCGTAAACTAGCTCTAATTTTGCCACGTGCATGTTCATTGTGTAGTGTATAATAAAGGCCTTTAGCTAGTGGATAGTTAGACTCACATGAATTATTACACTAAGAAACATAGTTTATTAGGCCCAACAATTAGACATCTCAACTTAAAATGAAACAAACTTGCTTCAAGTGTGCCTATAATGTAGGGTACTACTAAGAAAATTGATCATCTCGACAATGGAATATGTCATTGGATTATTGAAAGCATCTTTCACTGTGATAATATCATCTTGATTCATAGAAAGTATACATCCCAATTGCAAAAGTTGTCTTTCCAAGTGTTTTTTATGATTATGGAAGTCCTTCATTAAAAAGGGAGGCATTACACTTGAGCAAATCTTGTTTCCCCGTAGCCAAGGATGAAGAATTTCTATACCAAGAAATAGAGTTTGTTAGGCCTAACAATTTGACATCTCAACTTAAAATCAAACAAACTTGCTTAAGTATGCCTATAATGTAGAGTAGTACCAAGAGAATTGATCATCTAGACAATGGAATATTCCATTGGATGATTGAAAGCATCTTTCGTTATGATAATCTCATCTTGATTCATATAAAGTGTACATCTTAATTACAGATGTATTTCCAAATGTTTTTCCTTCATTGAAAAGGGAGAGAAAACCTTGTTTCGCCATAGCCAAGGCTAATGAATTAAGATATCATGTACTTATAAAGTTTATCCCACCACTGGGTATAATTATATACTTGTTAATGTAATGTTTTTGTGCAACGTAGGTGTGACAATATTCACAATTAAGTTTCTCATTAGTCTCAATCAGCATGGTGAAGGGGTGTTTATATTTATAATCTCCATTTTCTCATCTAAAAAAAGGCTCATCTTAAAAAGTGAAAGATTATATTATTATCATTTAAGTTGTTTCGTTTAATCCCTCTCATACACATGCACATCATACATGTAAGTCTGAACAAGGTTTGGGCTTGTGCAATGAAAAATTATCTTAGTTTGGGACAGCTTCAATGACTTATTTTTAATTACGCCGAAAGGCGTACACCTATTGACAATGAGCACATTTAATATGTTTTTAGTACTTAATCAGTTTTGTATGGACAAGATTAAATATTGTTGGAATATTCTTAGTCGTCCCAATAAATCAATGGTTGTGATTTCAACCACTAACTTCCTCACTATTATAAAGACATCCGTTTACATGTTTATTTTTTTACTTTTACTTAATCATATTTAAAATTTACTATGATGCCTAGTTGATTGCCACCTCTGAGTGATTAACATTTCATTTTCTAAAGAGCCCAAGTTTACCATCCACGTTCTTTACTCCAAGTATTATTTACTATTATTTACTGAGCGGGATTTTCCTTCCTGGAGCTCTTACCATGTCGGTTATTTAATGTACATGGTTCTGCAATTATTTAATGCCCAGGGCTCGGCTATTTCGACGTTCACCAGCCACGAGTGACTTGTGGTTGTGTTAGTTTTTACATCCATAGGATTGGCATGAGGAGGATGACGATGATTGGAAAGCTCCAACCACCTGAATGTCAATGGCATTTGAGGCAAACCATATTAAAAATCCATTTTCTTGTCATTTTTTCCCATTTTGGTGTATACTTAATTGTGTTTAATGTTGTATCAATTGTTTTTGTCAAAATATCAAGAATCCGAACTAGAAGGAAAAATGGGTTGCATCAATTATTGATAATCTGGGGAAGCTTACCAATTCGATGTCCCCAACTTACCAATTTGTAGTGCCCTTAACTCTTTTGCTGACTCTCGTGAAAACAGGAAAAAAATATTTCCATTTTCCTGTAAATGGCTACTATTTAGAACTCTTTCTAAAATTGGGCATAAGGATATGTTTTTGCTCCATTTTGGGACTTCTATTTGAAGATAGTATTGCTACTTTAATTCCCTTTTCTTTTATCATGCATGAGTAGAGTTGCAATTGGCGATTTCAAACCAGCGACCTCTAGTTAGCAAGTGAGAGAGATTTGAGTCATTTGAACGAGAAGTAAACAAACTGCATTGAAGTCCAACACATTTAGATTTTGTCAGAGATTAATCATTTTACCTCCCAAAAGACGACTTATTTCATTTGATCGAATTTTGAAGAGTTACCACCGCCCAGAAATTAATTGCCACCACCTTGACTGCCTTATCCATTTAATGATCAAAGAATTTTCACACACTGTTTCATTTTTTGATTGATCAAATATCAAAGGGGCAATGAACCATTAATCTTCTGGAAAATCCAAATTCAACTTACGTACAGTGAAGTGGCAAGCTAACCGATTAATTTTATCAGTATATATACATCTATGTAATCTTGATTTTGACATAGGAAAGAAGAAAATAAATAAAAATTATACTCTATTTTTTTTTTGTTTGAATATGAGTTTGTAAACTCATGATAATGTTCAGATTTATTACAGAGTAATTTATTTATCTATACCATGCATATTATGTTTTCTATTTGAAAACTTCAGTTAAATCCTTATGTTGTGCAGTGTTTTTCTGTAGAATCTTATTAAGTTTTTAGTACAGAAGTACGGGGTGAATTTATTGTTGCATGGAATGTTTCATTGAAGTTATTTTACTATTAGAATCTGAGTTTTTAGTCTGTTGTTATAATTACTTTGTTTGTGCTATAACTTTGTTTTGTTGTAAAGTCATTTTACTCTCTACTGAAACACCTATTGAAACACTCGTTGAAAAGGTTGTTCTAGAATAAAGTATCGATCTCTATGTATGATGTAGGAGTGGTTCACTTAAGTTTTTCTTGCAATAGTTCTTTATTATTTGTTGAAACACGTGCTGAAATAGTTGTTGAAACATATGGTTGTAGCTTACAGGTGTTGTTACACAGTATTGAAACTCGCATAGTAATTGTTCATTGTTTTCTGAAGCACTCCCCTGCATCCTTCATTGTGGTATCAGAGCTAGTAACATTTCTAGTTCCTCATTGTAACTGAATATAGTGATTTGGAATCTGACTTAGAATGGCTACAAACACTAATTTGGCTCAGCCACAGATTCTTGTTTTGGCTGAAAGAAATTACGATTCTTGGTTTATCATAATGAGAACAATTCTACGTTCTCAAGATCTTTGGAAGTTTGTTATTATTGGTTATCCAGAGCTTGTTGACCAAGCAACAGAAATGGCTCTCACAAATGCTGAGAGGATTTTGTTAAAGGAGAACAGAAAGAAAGACAACAAAGCCCTCGGTCTTATTCAACAAGGCCTAACCGAAACCATATTTCCGAAGGTGTCAAGTGTTGTGTCTTCAAAGCAAGCTTGGGACATTCTTGAAACTAGCTATCAAGGTGTATCCAAGGTGAATATTTTCAAGGTTCAAAATTTGAGAAGAGACTTTGAAAATATGAAGATGAAGGACAGTGATTCAATTGATAGTTTTATGACTCAAGTCATGAATGTTGTGAATCAACTAAGGCAGTATGGTGAAGACCTCTCAGACAAGAGAGTAATTGAGAAAGTTATCATATCTTTGCCAAAGAAGTTTGAATCTATAGGTGTACCCATAGAAGAATTTAAAAATATTAGTCTTATATTGATGAATTAACTAGTTCTCTGATTTCTCATGAATCCAAGATGTCTAGATATGATAATCCATTAGAGAATGTCTTCAAATCCCATATGCATGTTACTAGAGGTAGAGGCATGAGAAGGTCTAGTAGCAGAGGAAGAGGAAGTCAATTTGTTGGTCAAAGAGACAGCAAAAATGATTCAGAAACTGAAGAGAAAACTCAACAGAATCTTCCTAGTTTAAAGGGGAGTTGTAGTAGATCCCAACATCAAGGAAATCATAGGTATGATAAATATAAGGTACAATGTTATTATTGTAAGAAATTTGGACACTATGCTAACAATTGTTGGAAGAAGCAAGCAGATGTTGGAAAGCAATTTGCTCACATGACAGAGGAGTCAGAGGATGATCAGAAACATGTATTGTTTCTGACTTGTAATATCACCCATGAAAGTTCAAATGATGTTTGGTTTTTGGACAATGTATGTAGCAATCACATGAATGGAAATAAAAACTTATTTTCTAGTTTAGATACTAATATTTAGTCTGAGGTAAATTTGGGTAATGACTGTAAGGTAAGAGTTAATGGTAAATGTGTGATTCATGTTTATACTAAGAATGATGAAAGAAGAAAAATAGTTGATGCTTATTATGTACATGGTATGAAATGCAATATGTTAAGTGTTGGACAACTGATAGAGAAAAAGTACAGAGTGTTCTTTAAGAACAAGGTATGTACAATTTATGATAAGTATCCAAGTATGCAGTTGATTTCTAGAGTAGAGATGAAAAAAAAATAGAATGTTTCCACTTATTATGAGAAATGATCTAACTGGCTCTTTGAATGCTTATAAAGATAAAGGTTTGGATGAGTCATGGTTATGGCATTTGAGATATGGCCATTTACATTTTATAGGTTTAGATTTGTTGCAAAAGAAGCAAATGGTGAAGGGGTTGCCCAGTATTCAGCAACCAGCAAGCTCGTGTGACAGTTGCATACTCGCAAATCATCACAGGGATAAATTTATTTATGGAGTTTCGTACAAGGATAAATCTCCATTGGAACTTATTCACATAGACTTATTTGGACCGATGCAAACATCTTCATCGACTGGTAATGTCTATTTTATGACTTTTATTGATGATTTGAGTCGAAAAACTTCGATTTATTTGTTGAAACAGAAGTCTGAAGATTTTTATATATTTAAGAGGTTTAAATTTATGGTTGAAAAAGAGAGTGGAAAATATATTAAAGTATTGAGATCATACAGAGGAGGCGAGTATTTTCTAACTAATGTCATGGAGTTTTGTCAGTATCATAGAATCAAGAGACGTTTTACTACTCATTATTCTCCATAGCATAATGGAGTAGCTGAAAGGAAGAATCAAACCATTATGAATATGGATTTAAGTATGTTGAAGGAGAAGCATATTCCAAACAAATATTGGGGTGATGCAGTTGTTTTTTCAGTATATATTATGAACAAAAGTCAAACTAAGAATGTAAAGAACCAAGTTCCCCGGGAGGCTTGGAGTGGTAAGAATAACAACATATCTCATTTGAGGATTTTCGGGTGTGTAGATTATGCACATGTACCTGAAGAGATGAGGAGAAAGTTGGATGGCAGAAGTGAGAAATGTGTCTTTGTTGGATACAGTGAGGAGTATAAGAAATATAGACTCTATAATCCCATCACCAAGAAGTATGTTGTCAACAGATATGTTGAGTTCAAAGAAGAAGAAGCTTGGGATGGTAGCATTGATAAAATTGTTTCAGGGGGAGATGAAATATCACATGAAGATGATAATGGAGATGAGAAGGTCGTACAGGGTGGGCAGTTAATTCCACAATCACATACACCTGCAACAATAACTCATGTAAGACAGTGAGATCGGAAG
>CBVK0100485264.1:0-18711 GCA_900067695.1 Picea abies
ATGTGAGACTAAAGAAAAGTTTGATGAAAATGATAGTCTCTTGTTTTTTAAGTTAAGGAAGGTTTGTAGGAATGTGATCATATACACCAGGTCTATTACAGAGCTACAAATCAGATTTGGATGATGAAATTGATGAGGTATTTTGGTTGTGGTACATGTTGAGTACATGGTTGAGACAAGTAGTTGATGAGTTGGTGCACATACATGAGGTGTATAGTTGATGATGTTGGTACATATTGATTACTCATAGTTGATGAGTAGTTGACACATGATTGGTACATACTTCGTACATGGTTGGATTCACTTATTTATGGTATAGGTTGATTACACATTGGTGCATGGTTGATGCACTTGTTTATGGTACAGGTTGATTACAAGTTGGTGCATGGTTGATGCACTTGTTTATGGTATAGGTTGATTACAGGTTGATGCATGGTTCAGATTTATTGGTATAGGTTTACAATGTTATATCTCACAGTGATAGTGTGACAGTGGTTCCATCATTCTACTTCTACTTCAAGGTGGAAAAACGGGGCAATGACAAATGGTTGTAGCCAAAGAACATTGGGGGTTGTAGCCTCCTTCTGGTTGTAGATAGAGAATTGGGGAGTTGGAGCATCCCTCAGGTTGTAGTTTGAGAAACTAGGGGGTTGGAGCCTCCTTCTAGTTGCAGCTGGAAAAAAAAGGAAGTTGGTGCTTCCAATGAATGTAATTCTTCAAGACATAAGAAAAAGCATTTCGTGGTTTTCTCCCAATTTGGGTTTCCACATAAAACACTAGTGTATTGTGTATATGTGTGATTGTTTATTTCTTACTGCTCATTATTGGATAATAATTCTACATTGATATAACATTTGAAGAAAAAGAATTATAATTACGCTATTACTGATTCACCCCCCCCTCTCAGTAATCCAGCACCATCATCCTCATAAAAGTTGTTGGAGAATTTGTCAAACCAAAGAGCATGACCAGCGATTCAAAAAGACCTTCTTTTGACTTGAAGGCAGTCTTCCATACATATTTTTGTTCTATTGGGACCTAGTGGTAGCCAGAATTCAGATCAATCTTACTGAAGTATTTAGCCCCTGTGAGCTGGTCAAGAAGGTCATCGATTCGGGGAATCAGGTATCAGTTTCAGATTGTGATTTTATTTAGTGCCCAATAATCAATGCATAGTCACCAGATCCCATATTTTTTCTGCACCAGTGTTATTGGGCTCCCACAAGGCCATGATCTGGGATGGATGTGCCCCTTGTGGAGAAAATCTTGGATCTACCTCTTGATATCCTCATTTTCTAACAAAGAGCAGTGGTAGACTGGACCATTGGGTAGCAATGCACATGGGGTCATATCAATGGGATGCTTGACCTCGAAATGCAGAGGTAACCTGGTAGGAGAGGAGAAGATATATGAGTATTCTTACATGACCTTATTCGCTTGCTTCTATTGTGTGGAGAGATTAGTCATGGAGGCCCTGGATGTGGCTACGATCTTTCGCTCACTCTGAGAGTGAATCACAAAGAAGACAAATTTCCCAATCTGAGAGATGACCTTCCTGCATTGCTTGGTAGAGATTAAGGAAATAGCACTAGGAGGGACTACCTCAGGTATCTTGTACAATTTCCTGTTCAAAGTAATAATCACACTAGGAGGCTTATACTCATATATAGCATGACATTTCCATAAATAAGGTTGGCTCAAAATAACATTACAAACTTCGAGAGAAACAACATCACACAATACCTTGTCTTTGAAGGGATTGATCTCATACGAAAGTTGACATTTTTGGTTGACGTGGAGATCGCTTCCTTGGTGAAGTCATCCAATGGTGTAGGGTTGTGGGTGTAGCATTGTCAGTAGGGCCAAATTCTTGAAAACCTATGCTAAGATGAGGCTCTTGTGTCTACCTCTATCAATGATGAAGCGTAGCGGGGTGCCTTTTACCCACATATGTGAATAGAAGAGGTGCTCTCCTTCTTCTGACTTGTCTGGTTCACCAGGATGGAGCTTGGTGGTAGAAATGGTTGTAATGGGTTCTGCGTCAATGATCTATCTTCCCCTTTATGGTTCTAACTCATAGTCAGAACCCACATCTGATTCAGAGGATTTCACTTTGGCCACCAACGACTGCTTTTAGCAGCAGTCAACAGTGTTATGCCAAGGGCTCTTATAGAAGTCACACCACTTCCCGGTATATTTCTTTGTCTTTTCAGTGTCCTTTGGTTCTTGTGACTTGGACTAGTTTTCTTGATACTGTCCATATTTTCTCTATCCTTTTTTCTGTGGGTTGGGGTTTCCCTTTCCTATCTTTTGTTGTGAGGGATTCCTAGGCCCAAGTTTCCACATCTTTTTTATGATATTATGCTCGATTTAGATGACATATCGATAGGCCACGCCCAAGGACAAGATGTACAAAAATTCCATTTCGGTCTAGATGCATCTATGTAGAGAACCGTGATACTTGAGCACTAGATGTCACTCTGATTCTTTGATGCCCATCTTGGTGCACAAGGTATGGAAGCTATTTGTGAACTCTGGCACTGCTTGGTTTCTTTCTTGGCGCAGTGTGGTCCATTTGGTATACAAGTCGTCATAACTTTCGACGGGGTAGTATTGTTCCTTAATAACATCCTTGAAGAATTCCTAGGTGGTCGTGACTGTAAATAATGAGGGTTCCTCTATTTCCTTTTGCTCACATAAACTTTTCCACCAATATTTTGTTCGGTATGTGTTATATTCTTTGCATGTGTGTGTGGGCGCATAAAATTTGACAACTATGTCTAACGATTTTCTAAATTAATCTCGGATTAAGGGATTAGGGTTTTGGTATCTATGGAATACCTAAGAAAATTGTATATATTGTATGGTGAATGATGAAATTTGAGATAATGAATATAAGAAAGGTTTTCTTGGTTGAGGATTTCCGGTATAAAATCTCTGTGTACTCTTTGTATGAGCCATTGATTAAATTATGTTTTGCTTAAGAATCTATATTTTTGCTTAAGAATCTATATGCATTGCTTTACTTCATAGGTTTAAAACTTACATGTGGTATCAGAGCTCATTTTTGGCTTCAGAGGGATGCCTTTGTTATTGAGGGTTTGGCTCGGTCTTGATAGATCAAGTTGATCTTGGGTCTTTGATAAACCTGGGTTTAGTGGGAGATTTTGCAATGGTTATTCAAGTGTAGAAAGAGGAATGGAGATATCTTCTAGAATTGAGATAGATAAGTTCAATGGTAAACACTTTGAGCTATGGAATCTCAATATGGAGGACCTTATTGTAGACAAAGAACAATGGATCATTGTGGATCCTGGTACACAGCCTACTGGTACACTGTCTAATAGCACACAGGATATTGGTACACAACCTACTAGTACACCACCTACTGGTATGTCAAAGGAATATTGGAAGAAGTTGGACAGAAGAGCAAGGAGTACTATTTGACTCTGCCTAGAAGATTCAGTGTTGTTGAATGTCTCAGGAGAATCTACAACCAAGGAACTATGGGATAAGTTGGGGAATTGTATCAATCAAAGTCCCTGGTAAACAAGTTGTTTCTTCAAAAGAAGATGTATCATCTAAGGATGGAAGATGAAGATTCTGTGAGAGAACATCTAAATGACTTTAACACTCTAGTAAGTCAACTTGTCTCTATTAATATTACGATTGTAGAAGAAGATAAGTGTATTACTTTGTTATGTTCTTTTCCAGACTCTTGGGATAATCTGGTTGTAGAAATAGGTAGTACCACTCAATCTACATTGAAGTATGAGAATGTAGTTGCATCCTTGTTATCTAAAGAGATGAGGCGGAAAAGCATGGATGGTCATAGCAAGGATTCTTTATTTGTAAGAGGTCGTACCCAAGACAAGAATCCTGGTAAGCCTTTAGGGGGGATATCTATATCTACAGGTAGATCTAAGTCTCCAAGAAAATCTTTGAGGAAATGCTAGAAGTGTGGTACAACAGGGAATTATAAGAAATATTTCAAGTCTAATAAGGTTGAAAAACCAAAGGGATTTGATAGTACCTCTTCCATAGAGGTTTTCCTCCACTAAAGAAGGAGGTGATGTTTATCTAGCATCTACAAGTACACATGCATACTACGATGTATGGTTGATCGACTAAGGTGCATCATACCATATGAATCATCATAGGGAGTGGTTCTTTGAATATAAAAAATATGATGGTGGCGATGTATTCCTAGGATATGACTCGACAACAAAAATATTGGGACGTGAAAGGGTTAAGTTGCTACTAAGATATGGAAGGATTAGAACTCTCCTTGGGGTTCTGCACATTCCAAAACTTTCCAAGAGCCTAATATATGTAAGCAAGTTGGATGATTCAGGATTGGATACTGTATTTAGAAAGAACACTTGAAAGATGGTACGAGGGGAAATGGTGTTGATGAGGGGAGTTCGGTGTGGAACTATGTACAAGTTGTTGGGAAGAACTTATACTAATGGGTGTAATATTTTTGTTGTCCTTGATGAGACAAATAAAGAAGACAAGACCAATATTGTCCCTGAAGAGAAGACCATGTTGTGGCATCAGAGACTGGGGTATATTGGAGAAAAGGGCCTTCGAACACTACACGGTAAAGGCATGGTTGAAGGTATGTCTAATTTCACTCTAGATTTTGATTTATGTGAACATTTCATATATGGTAAACATAATCGAGTAAGATTCCCATCTGGTGCTACAAGAGCAAAGGGGATCTTAGAATTGATACACAGTGATGTGTTTGGACTTGTGCCTATTCCATCACTAGGTAAGTCTGTGTATTATGTTTCATTCATAGATGATTTCTCAAGGTACACATGGATTTATTTTCTTAGAAATAAATATGAGGTATTTGATAAATTTAAAGAGTTTAAGGGTCTAGTAGAAAATCAGACAGAGAAGAAAATAAAGGTATTGAGAACAGATAATGGTGGAGAATTATGTGAAAATGAATTCGAAGAATTCTAGAAGAAGTGTGGTATATCAAGGTAGAAGACTACTCCATACACTCCTCAATAAAATGGAGTTGTAGAAAGGATGAACAAGACACTGATGGAAAAATCAAGGAGCATGCTCAACGGTGCAGAGTTAGAATAAGAACTTTGGGCAGAGGCAGTGGGTATAACATGTTACCTAGTCAATCGATCACCTTCATCATCGTTGGATGATAAAAATCCACAAGAGGTATGGTCTGCAAAGAAACCCTCTCTTCAATATCTTAGAGTTTTTGGTTGTGATGCTTATGTACATGTTCCAAAGGAAAATATAACTAACCTAGATAAAAAGGTTGAAAAGTGTATCTTTATTGGTTATAAAGATGGTGTGAAAGGTTATAATCTTTGGAACCCAGAAACCAATAAGGTTGTTTATAGTCGAGATGTTGTTTTCAGAGAGGTAAAATATGTGTCCAAACAAGAATTCCTACCAATGCAAGATGAACCTGAGAAAATAGAGCTTGAGTTGGATGATGCAATATCTGAATCATCTGAAGAAGTGGAAGTAGCAGCAGAAGAAGAAGAACCTAATACCCTATTATTGAGGAGATCAGTGAGCGATAGAAGGAAACCAGAAAGGTATAGTCCACCTGATTTTCAGTCCAATTTTTCATTATCTATTACTGATGATGATCCCAGAACTGTCAGGGAAGGAGTGAATTCAGAGGATAGTAAACTCTGGAAGAAGGCCATAGTTGAAGAAATAGATGCCTTGGATAAGAATGAGGCATAGGATATATCTGAGTTGTTGGCTGGAAGAAAATTAGTTTGTAGAAAATGGTTGTTCAAGAAGAAGTTTAATGCACAAGGTAAATACAAAGATTGAATAGTAGAAAAATGTTATTCCCAGGTAGAGGGAATTGAATTTGGTGAGATTTTTTCTCTTGTTGCTAAGTTAACTTCTATTAGATTTATTTTATCTATCTTTTTTGCTTTTGATCTTGAAGTGGAACAGATGGATGTGAAGACAACATTCCTGCATGGGGATCTAGAATAAGAAATCTACATGAAGCAGCTAGAAGGCTTTGTAGTGAAGGGAAAGAAAGAGATAGTCTGTAAGCTAAAGAAGTCACTATATGGTCTGAAGCAATCACTTAGGATTTGGTACCAAAAGTTTGACACATACATCCTTGGATTGGGATTTGTAGGAAGCAGGGTTGATCACTATGTATATTCCAAGCAGGTTGGTAATCACTTCATTTATGTAGTTTTGTATGTTGATGACAAGTTGTTGGTAGGAAATAACATGGAAGTTATCGAGGAGGTGAAATTGCAGCTATCCTCCAAATTTGACATGAAGGATGTTGGTGTTGCTAACTTCATTTTGGGAATGGAGATTAAAAGAGATCATGCAAACAAGAAACTCTGGTTGAATCAGAGAAAATATGTTGAGCCGATATTGCAGAGGTTTAATATGCATGGAAGTAAAATGGTCAAGTTTCCTATTCATATAGGTGTAAAGTTATATGCAGATCAGTTTCCCAAGACACAGAAAGAAAAAGAGGACATGTCCCATGTTCCGTATGCCAATGCAGTTGGCAGTTTGATGTATGCAATGGTTTGTACTAGACCAGACATTGCACATGTAGTGGGAGTTTTGAGAAGGTATATGTTAAAACCAGGGAAGGAGCATTAGACAACAGTAAAAAGGATCTTCAGGTATCTTTGTTGCACTACTAGTTATGGATTGTGCTACCAATGAAGACCAGGATTAGACAGAGTGGTGGACATGGATTTGTTGATGCAAACTGGTCTAGAGATATGGATCGTAGAATATCTACAAGTCGGTATGTGTTTAACCTATTTGGAGGAGCAATCAGTTGGATGAGAAAAAGACAAGATGCAATGGCACTCTCAACTACAGAAGATGAATACATGGAATCCACTCATGCAAGCAAGGAAGCATTATGGTTACAAAGATTGTGTTTAGGTATTGGGTTGGTACAAGAAGAAGTGAGAATGTATTGTGACAGTCAAAGTGCAATCTTCCTGGCAAAGAACCCAGCTTATCATTCGAAGACAAAGAATATTGATGTTCAATATCACTTTGTGAGATACATGGTTGAGGAAAAGAAGGTGTTGCTGGAAAAGGTTGACACTTTGAAGAATGTTACAGATTCATTGACAAAGCCTGTTAGTACAGAAAAGTTCTCTTGGTGTAGAGTAACAATGGGCATTGTTGCCTTGGATTTTTTACTATATAATCCTGTGGACCCTTGGATGCAAAGAAAACAAAAAGTGGGAGAATGTTGGGTATGTGTTATATTATTTGCATGTGTGTGTGTGGGCACCGCATCAAATTCAACAACTGTGTCTGACGATTTTCTAAATTAATCTCGGATTAAGGGATTAGTGTTTTGGTATCTACGGAATATCTAAAAACATTGTATATATTGTATGGTGAATGGTGAAATTCAAGATAATGAATATGAGAAAGGTTTCCCGACTGAGGGTTTCCAGTATAAAATCTCCATGTACTCTGTGTATGAGCCATTGATTACATTCTATTTTTCTTAAGAATCTATATGCATTTCTTTACTTCACAGGTTTAAAACTTACATCTTTGACATGGGAAATGGCTTTGAGGAGCACAAAAGTAATATTTTCTCTATTCGAAAAGTTATGGACAGAAAAAATACCCTTCTAGTAGATTCAACCACTTGTATACAACATTTGTGTCTATGATGCAGGAGCATCACTCCACCTCAGCAAATGTGCCAACATGCTAATATGCAGACATGAAATGGAGAAAGGGAGAGGCACCGACCCTCCCATTTTAAAATTTTGAATATAATCCTATACGGATTTTTGTGTGTTGTAAGAATGATAAATGTCAGGACATGCCTATGTACATGTAGTGGTTAGGGTTGCCTTAAATGGTTTTCTGTAGTAGATCCATATCATAGTTAGGTCTAGACATTCATTTATGGAATGTAGCCATAGAAGTATGGTGTTGTAACTGAGATAGCGCTACACTAAGGAGGTGGTGAGGATAAGCTCGTAGAGACCTTGCTTTGTAATTAGGATAATTGAGAGAGAGATTTCAGGTAGAGAGAGTCTTAGGAGACTTAGGAGTTAGAATAGTTCTAAGAGAGATCTTAAGAGAATTGGGACTCTGTTGTAGTCTGGTTTTTGTAAACATCTGTATAGACACACAGGGATAATAGAAAATAAGTTTTTCCTACATATGGTGTGTTTATGTATTTGTATTCATTGCTATGCTTTTATATGTCATTCATGTTTGAATGTATGAACTGGTGAAGTATTGTATGAGTTTCAATTGTTTCTCATCTTAGAATTTCTGAGTGCAAGGAGTGCACATAGTCCACAAGTAGTGCATTGACAAAGGTGAGTTAACCTCAAGGAAATCTTGGGAGGGATATCATTGAACCTTCATCAACATAAGTGCAAGGAGTGCACAGAAAGAACTCTTTGTTGAGTTTAGAGAGAAGCAGAGTTACTGAGAATTATGTAGAGCTTTACCAAGCAGACATCAAGTGAAGTGTAAGTGTGCATAGGAAGAAGTCTGTGTTGAGTTTAGGAAGAATAGAGTTATTGAACACTCTGTAAGGAGAAGCTCTACAAAGTGTGCATTGCACCAGGAGAATGCCAGGAGGGAGAGAATAATTTATTTCCAAGAAATACTTTGGATCTGAGTTTGAAGAAATCCCAGAAACACAAGGAGCGTGTGGGATATCAAAACCTTCGAAGGGAAGAATCTTAGAAGAGATAACACAAAGAGTGTGTGGGTGAAGGAATTATTATAAGTCCTAAATCTTAGAAGAGATAATTCTCTCATAAGCGTAAGAGAGACCCAATATAGTCAGGTTCGCAGGAGAAAGGTCAAAGGCCGAAAACCTTTGAAGATTGATGAAATAATTCAAGTTGGGAGAAGTCTAAAGATCAGGAGGAGGAGAAACAATAACTATCGAAATGGTTGTAAGGAGAATCCTGGTCCATTGGATCAATGCCTAGAGAATAAGAATAATGTAGAAGAAGATAACATATCCCATACATTAGATTTGAGCATAGAGGGTCAATAGTCATTGGATCGAGATGGAAGTGAATGAGCCTCAACAGTGTGTACATGTAGGAGATTAAACTTGTCAAAGTCTCAAAGTCTCGAAGCTAGTAGGGACCGCCCATTATCAAAGGAAGCAAGTGGTGCAAGATTTGAGTTTTCGGGTGAAAGTACTCCAGGAGAACCGATTGCACAGGAGTTGAAACTCCCAAACCCTAAAAATATGAAGTGGATAGAGGCTGTCATATCAAAGGGGAGACACGCATCAAGAGATCATGTGTTTCAGGTGAAGATGGTCTGGGAGGAACGAGTGCGCAGAAGGTTGAAACACCCGAATCCCGAAGAACCAAAGAGATGAGAGTCATCAATCTGTAGAAGGACACTTGTCAACAGATTGTGAGCTTCAGGTATGTTGTAGTGAGGTTTCAGTTGAGAACTGATATTTCCAAAGATTGAACAATTGAAGCAGATGACAACCCTTGATCTGGGTTGGACAAGTGTTACCAGATCATGGATTTCATAGGATTGCACTTCGAGGTTTTTATGGAAAGAAGTCTCAGAAATTTTTGAAGCACCGAAGGCCGAAATGATTAAAGTTCATTGATCCCAAAGGAAGGATGCAGATCATGGATCTATGAAGGGACACGTGGAGGATAAAGATTCACTCTATTAGACATCCATTGAATAAGCATTGGATCAAGCGAGGATGGGTGTCAAGAGATCTGACACTCTAGAAGGATTCACTACGAAGGTTTGTGGTTTTTGATATTTGAAATAGATGAAGGCCAAAGCCCTGGAAATGATGAGAGTCATCGATGCAAAGGTGGAAATGCGACATTAGATCTAGAACTCTAGAGAAAAGTGGAGGAAAGGTCTGAAGACCCGAAGGAGGATCTCGACTGTTGAATGAGAAGGAGGTTGTAGGACCATATATTTGATTTGAAAGGTCAAACATCCTAGGTAGAAGCAGGGTCATTGATTCAGTAGGACAAGTGCCAGCAGATCGTTAACTATGGGAGACTGAAGTATGAAGGAAAGTGAAGTTGGAGATTTCAAACACCCGAAGTCCAGAATCACGAAGAGATCTGGTCTGTATATTTGGAGAGGGAATATTTAAACCATCAATCCATAGGTATTGTCAATATCAAGAGATCGATGGTCCCACAAAATTTCTAAGATTGAAGGTGCGTTATCTTTAACGAAAGTCACAAGGTCATGTGAGGACATTGTCCAAGGTCACATGCGAAGAAGGATATTAGCAAAGGGAGCTTGTGGAGGAAGAGAATCGAGAATCCTGAAGGTCGGACTCATGAAGGAGATCTTGGTTGTAGATTCAAGGAGATAGATGGAAGCATATCTTCCACTCTGGGAGATTTCCATATAGAGGTGAGAGAAGTTTGAAAGTCGAAACTCCTAAATCCCAAAAGGAGAAATCAACAATAGTCATTGATATAGAGGGGAGTTACATGGCGACATATCACAGTGATCTAAGATCATGCGTAGATGGCAAGAAAGGAGATTTGATAGCATTCATTGATCATGAGGAAGCACCAAGGGATCGAAGATCGACGAACGGGAAGGATTGTGGGGACAAAACTTGTGTAGAGGATATTTATTCCAAAGTAGGCCATAATTGGAACCACGGTATTTGTAAATGGATACGTGGCAACATGAGAAGGATTGCGTGGTGAAAAGTGGGTTGGTTTGAAACCACTCTTTCCCACACCCAAAATCATGCATTAGCACAAGGAAACGACCTAGGGTCATATGAAGGAGAGGCTAACGCCAAAGGGGATTATGCTTGAACTAGTGTTTTGGGAGTGCACGAAAATTAGCCCATGGGTCTGACAAACCTGCACACAGAAGGAAAAGGGGACCTGTGTATTTGATTTGGGTTCAAAGGAATCAAGGGACTGGAGATCGACAGAAGGGAAGGATTACAGGGCTAGAACTTGCACGGAGGATAATTATTCTAGAGTGGGCCATAATTGGAACCATGGTATTCGTAAATGGATACATGGCAGCACGAGAAGGATTTTGGGGTGAAAAGTGTGTTGGTTTGAAACCACTATTTCCTATGCCCACAATCACGCATTAGCATAAGGACACGACTGAGGGTCATATGAAGGAGAGGCTAATGCCAAAGGGTCTTATACCTGAACTAGTGTTTTGGGAGTGCGCGGAAATTATCACGTGGGTCTGACAGACCTGTACACAAAAGGAAAAGAGGACCTGTGTATATTTGATTTGGGATTAAAGAGGAACCCGAGGAGTCGATTCAACTCTGTAGTTAGAAAGATCCTAGACCGAGAGTTCATAGAACCCCAGGAGGATAGGGGGGGATGCATTAGGTGGTATCAGAGCACAAAATTGATTTATGTAGGCAAAGGAGGTAATCTGATGACATCAAGTGGTATCAAAAGGAAAAAAATTGTTTACAGAAAATAGACAAAGGAGAGACGGTGAAAGGATATGACCTGATAACATCAGGTGGTATGACAAACATAAATTTTCTTGTATATAACGAGTGAAAGGAAGGTAGAGTATTGATGCTCTATGAGGAGGTTGTTGCACGATTGCAACAACAGTAATTTAAACATCCAGGTGAGATGTAAGAAAATATGGAGATTCTCTTAGATATAGAGTAATCCATAAGCTTGATAGGAGGGAAGGTAGAAGGTAGAAATGGAAATTGAAGGCCATGATCATGGTCAAAGAGAAGGTCGCAAGCATAAATAAAATCAAGAGATGGATCTGGAGATCGTTGAAATAAGAGCGAGGATGGAGCAACTGACATTAAAAATGAATAGAGATGCTAAAGTGCATTGGGTATATGAGTGGCCCATGAAGAAGAAGGTAAGGTGGACAATCAAGAGATTGTTGGCAAGAGGACAATAACAATAGTTAAAGAGGTGTATGAGGTATGTCGAAAGCCTCAGAGATGAAAAGGAAGTGGTTCGCATCTGTGAGCCAGAATTTGGGAGACACCTTAGTGATGAGGAGTACGTGATATCAAATGAAGATCTCATAAAATTCTAGGTGGGTAGAAGAGAAGTCCCAAATTTCCAGGTGGGCAGGGGGAAAGAGATGAGACTGTATGAGAGTCTCGCAGACTCTATTGAGAGTTCATGTCAGCAAGGAGTGTTGATAGGTGAAGGTTCATGTGGATTTTCAACCATGTGAATGAATATGATGAGAAGTTAAATACTTCCACCATCAAGGAGGAGGATTAGAGGAGCATTTTGATTATTAGGAGAATTCGGATATTCCTACCAAATAGCCCAGTTGAGGCTAGAACATGTGTTGTAAATGAAATAGAAGAAGAAGGAGAACCAGTGGTGATTATTATGATGAAGGAGAAGATATCATAATTCACCCAAGGAGAAGAGGAAGAAATGGAGAAGACAACGATGTCTACCCCAACAAAAGGAGAGGAGAATTCAAAAGAATGGTTCAAATTGTTCAGCCAAGAAGTTGAAATAGAGATGACTGTAGCATTGGAGCCTGCAACAGAAACATAAATAGACAACATAGACCTTGTTCTTCTTTATGCAAAATTGGAAGCACTAAAGAGAAGGGTAATGGTGCAAATATTTCACATCCGATAGGTGAAGTTGGAGGCATATGGAGGAGAATACCAGCTAGAGGAGAAGCTGGAAGAAGTTGGACTTGAACCAATGCAAGAGGAGCTGACAGAAGAATCCAACATGTCAGTTTAAGGAGACTGAGTAGTATGTCACTCAAGAGGAGACTACAGAACTGAAGTTTTTAGCAGGGTGGCAAGCTAAGGCCACAAAAGAAGAAGAAAATGATATGGGGGATCAATATTATCTACCCACTAATAAGGAAGAGTTGCAGCCGAGAAAAATTCATAAGAAGATCCAGCCACTCGAGCAGTTGGACAGAGTAATAGATTAGATCAGGAAGATGATGTTGAAGTCAGTGCAAGAAGCAGTCAAAAAAGGAAATTTGAATAGAAGAGAGCCTGCCATAGCAGCAAGGAAGAAAAAAAATAAGTAGGGGCAGCAACAAAGAAGAGGAGCAAGAGGACAGCTCCAGAAAAGAGTTTGGGATCCAGGAGGATTTCAAGATAGGAGAAGAGGAGTTCATGATTTTCCCAATAGTGGAGTATGATGCAGGAGCATCGCTCCACCTCAGCAAATGTGCCAGCATGCCAATATGCAAATGCGCAATGGAGAAAGGGAGAGGCAACGACCCTCCCATTTTAAAATTTTGAATATAATCCTATATGGATTTTTGTGTATTGCAAGGATGATAAATGTCAGGCCATGCCTTTGTACATGTAGTGGTTAGGGTTTCCTTAAATGGTTTCCTATAGAATATCTAGATCATAGTCGGTTATGTACATTCATTTATGGAATGTAGTTATAGAAGTATGGTGCCATAACTGAGATATAGATAACACTAAGGTAGTGGTGAGGATAAGCTCGTAGAGACCTCACTCTGTAATTAGGAGACTTGAGAGAGATATCTCAGGTAGAGAGAGTCTTAGAAGACTTAGGAGGTAGAATAGTTTTGAGAGAGAGCTTGAGAGTATTGAGTCTCTGTTGCAGAACAATTTTTGTAAACATCTATATAGACACACAGAGATAATAGAAAATAAGGTTTTCTTACATATGGTGTGTTTATGTATTTGTATTCATTGTTATGCTTGTATATATCATTAATGTTTGAATGTATGAAATGGTGAAGTATTGCATGACCTTCAATTGCTTCTCGTCTTATAATTTCTGAGTGCAAGGAGTGCACATGGTGCTCAAGGAGTGTGTTGACAAAGGTGAGTTAACCTCAAGGAAAGCTTAGGAGGGATATCGTTGAACCTTCATCAGAAGAAGTGCAAGGAATGCACAGGAAGAAATATTTGTTGAGTTCAGAGAGAAGAAGAGTTACTAAGAACTTTGTAGAGATATTCCAAGCGGGCATCAAGCGAAGTGCAAGTGTGCACAAGAATAAATTTTTGTTGAGTTCAGAGAGAAGCAGAGTTACTGAGAACTCTATAGAGCTCTGCCAAGTGGGCATTGAGAAAAGTGAAAGTGTGCATCGGAATAACTCTGTGTTGAGTTCAAGAAGAATAGAGTTATTGAACACTCTGTAAGGAGAAGCTCTGGAAAGTGTGCATCACACCAAGAGAATGCCAAGAGGGAGAGAAGAATTTATTTCCAAGAAATCCTTCAGATCTGAGTTTGACGAAATCCCCAAAACAAAAGGAGTGCATGGGAGATCAAAACCTTCGAAGGGGAAAATCTCACAAGAGATAACATAAAGAGTGCGTGGGTGACAGACTTATTCTAAGTCCTAAAGCTCAGAAGAGATAACGCTCTCAGAAGCGTAATAAAGACCCAATATAGTCGAGTTCACAGGGAAAGTTCAAAGTCCGAAAACCTTTGAAGACTGACGAAATCTTCCAAGTCAGCATAATTCTAAATCTCGGGAGGAGGAGAAATAGTAACTGTCGAAATAGTTATACAGAGAAGCCTAGTCCATTGGATTAGTGTCTAGAGAAGAATGATAGCGCAGGAGAAGAGAATAGATCCCATCCTTTGGATATGAGCACAGAGGGTCAATAGTCATAGGATCTGGATGAAAGTGCACAAGCCTTAATGTTGTGTACACACAGGATATCGGACTTGTCAAAGTCCCAAAGTCCCGAAGCAAGTAGGGACCATCCATTATCAAAGGAAACGAGTGGCGCAAGATCTGAGTTTTCAGGTGAAAGTACTCCAGAAGAACCAGTTGCACATGAGTTGAAACTCTCGAAACCTAAAGACCCAATGCAATTAGAGGACATAAAATCAAAGGGGAGACACACATCAAGAGATCATGTTCTTCGAGTGAAGACGCTCCAGGAGGAATGAGAGTGCAGAAGGTTGAAACACCCGAATTCTGAAGAGCCGAAGAGGCAAGAGCCATCAATCTGCAAAGGGACGCTTGTCAACAAATCGTGAGCTCCAGGTAAGTTGTAGTGAGGTTTCAATTGAGAATTGAGATCGTCGAAGATCGAATAGTCAAAGCGGATGATATTCGTTGATCTAGGTTGGACAGGTGTTACCATATCATGGACTTTGATGGACTGCACTCCAGGGTTTTTATGGAAATAAGTCTCGAAAAGTTTTGAGGTGTTGAAGGCCAAAATGATTAAGGGTCATTGATCCCAAAGGAAGGATGTAGATCATGGATCTATGAAGAGACACATGGAGGATGGAGATTCACTTCATTACACATCCATTGAACAATCGTTGGATCAAGGGAGGATAGGTGTCAAGAGATCTGACACTCCGAAGATTTGTGGTTGTTGATATTTTAAATTGTCAAAGGTTGAAGTCCTAGAAATGATGAGATTCATTGATATGAAGGTGGACACGTGATGTCAGATATAGAACTCTGGAGAAAAGTGGAGGAGGAAAGGTCTAAATACCTGAAGGAGGATCTCAACCATTGATTGAGAAGGAGGTCGTGGGATCGTAGATATGAGTTGAAAGGTCAAACATTTTAGGTAGAAGCAGGGCTGTTGATTTAGATAGTTAACTCTGGGAGATTGAGGAATGAAGGAAAGCAAGGTTTGAGATTTCAAACACCCAAAGTCCAAAATTGTGAAGAGATCTGGTTTGTAGATTTGGAGAGGGTAGATCTGAACCGTCAATCCATAGGTACTGTCAATATTGGGAGATCGACGGTCCTACAACATTTTGGGGATTGAAGATGTGTGATATTTAATGGAAGTCATGAGGTCATGTGAGGATGTCTCCCAAGGTCACATGCAAAGAAGGATCTTAGCAAAGGGAGATTGTGGAGTTAGAGAATTGATATTCCCAAAGGCTAGACTCACGGAGGAGATCCTAGCCATATATTTAAGGAGCTAGATGGCAATAGATCTTCCACTCCGAGAGATTTCCATATAGAGGTGAGAGAAGTTTGAAAGTCAAAACTCCTGAAGCCTGAAAGGAGAAATCAATGACAGTCATTGATCTAGTGGTGAGTTATGTGGAAACATATCACAGTGATCTAAGATTGTGCATTGATGGTAGGAAAGGAGATTCGATAATAGTCGTTGATCATGAGGAAGTGTCGAGGTACTAGATATCGACAGACAGGAAGGATTTTGGGGCCAAAACTTGTGCGAAGGACAATTATTCTAGAGCAGGCCACAATTGGAACCACGATATTCGTAAATGGATATGTGGAAGCACGAGAAGGATTGTGGGGTGAAAAGTGGGTCGGTTTGAAACCACTCTTACCCACGCCTGCAATCGCACATTAGCACAAGGACATGACTTAGGGTCATATGAAGGAGAGGCTAACACCAAAGGGGATTACACCTGAACTAGTGTTTTGGGAGTGCATGGAAATTAGCCTGCAGGTCTGATAGACCTGCACACAGAAGGAAAATGGGACCTATGTGTATTTGATTTGGGTTCAAAAAGGAACCATAGGGCTCGATTTGAATCTACAGCTAGAAATATCCTAGACGGGGAGGTCACAGAACCACAGGAGGGTAGGGGGGCTACATCATTCTATTAGACCTTCAAATATAGTAATATTGAAGTTGATTTGTACCTTGAAGGGGGCGATGCCTTCGCTCGAGGAAGATGCGTCATTTGTTGGTATTCATCGAAGGACTTGTGTGAAATTATCCATCATCTCATTCCTCTGTTGCATGAGGGATTCCTAAAACAACATTTTGAAAGGACATCTTGTCCTGTCATCTTTATTTTCTCCTGCCATGAGAGGTAACTTGGGCGTGTGAGAGCTTTTGTTCTCAAGAGAAACAAGCTTGAGACCCAATTATTTGTACCCTGACCTTGTTGGGGACATGCATTAAGATGATAAGGAGAAGATCACTCTGATACTACTAATCCTTATTTTATGAGCATAATGAAATGAATACAGATTATTAAAAGATTCTTAACACAAAATAATAGAGATACGGTAAAATTGGTTTTCTATTCAATAAGGAAATAAGATGAAACTTTAAAATGCAGTGGAAAACAAGCTTGTTGGAATGGTGGCGGCTTATCTCTGAGAAGAGATGTGAGGGATGCACTCATTCACAATAAAATGGTTACAATGAGGCTCTTAAGGCCTTTTACAATAAACAAGAATTTCAAAAACCCTAGACATTCAAAAACCTAACCCTAGGAGATGAAGCGCAAAAAGTCATGTGGGTCCTATTTAGGTAAGTTAGTACATCAACTTCCCATGGTCATAAATTTTTCATACAATATTTTTTTTAGGTGCACAATAGCCCGTTGGAAAGGTCTAACCAAGAAGAAAAATTTTAGAGTGGACCAGGGAAGTGCTTCCAGTAGTCCCTTAGGCCCCAAATCTCCAAAAACGTTGTTTAGGGCCTCAAAACGGCCTTGGAAGTTTGGAACCTGAAAAACTGCAAAAAATTTGCCAAGGTGGAAAACTATTTTTTGAGGTAGTGGAATAGGTGGGTGGCCACCAATATCCACCTAGATCAACAGTATACCAATACCACATAATTTTTTGTTACACTTCTGTCAGGATACTAAATTAAAGATTTAAATGGCCTGAAACAATGAATTGTCAAACCAGGGTAAGTAAACTTAGAGCTGCTACACTGTATGTGCGGGTAAGATTCTATTTCCTATCTAAAGGCTATTCATAAAAGAAAACAAAAACCCACTCTTAAAAACTGAATCCCAATGACTATCCTAAAACTTATCATCTTCTATTTAATTCATTAATAGAAAGATTATTCCCTAGAATTCTTTTAATCTAAGTATCGAAAATCAATCTAAATCTGCCTACAGGAAAACAAAGAAATATCCTACTTACCCTGCTGGTACCAGAAGCTTCCTCTAAGTTAATTGCAACCTAACTATCTAACAAAACAGAGTAGCCTAACTATCTAACAAAGCGAAGTTCATTCAAACTCTAAGTTATGGTCAGATTGAAAACTGGAATCGAAACAGACCTAGCTCATGCTATAAACTCTATAGGAACCAACCATGCTTCAATACTCATCAACGTAGCAGATATTTAATAAGATAGAAACAATACAGTTGAAGAATAATCAATCAATAATCTGAACAGTTAATTCCAAAACTCAACAAACTAACATGCATGCAATTACTACGATACTGAAATAAACTAAATTTAATGCAGAGAACAACAACGACTTGAACCTATTTGGCGGGCCCAACCAAAAGGTACAAACGCCGAAAGGAAGAACCAGAACTAACTATATCATTCTACGCAACCACTGTGTATACTTCACGCTCCATTTACTCAGAGAAAATAGCTCAAATCGTATGACAGTGAAATAACATAACGCAACAACAACTTGTATTCAGAAACGTGTATTCATGATATAACATAACATAACCCAACCGTTTCTTTGGAGTGATCCTCTGGTTATATATAGATCCTCCTCCATAACAGTCTAAAGCAAAAATACATTAATTCCAATGGATCCTAGATCCGAAAATAGCTTGAAATCAAGTTTAAAAACGATCTTCACATCTTTGTGACACGTAGTGTCACGAAGTGTGAATCATGAAATATTAACGACTCAGTTCTATCATTATTCCTTCAATCATCATATGAGCGATGACTCCATCTGTCATGTAAATCTCGCTGTCTCCCACTCTAGCCATAACGCGCGGATCTTGAGCAGCTTCGTTGGTATCGTGAGATCGGAAG
>CBVK0100485265.1:0-18710 GCA_900067695.1 Picea abies
ATTACAAATCCCTCTTGGCTGAGAACTCCTCCCAGCCCCTCCTTACACGCATCAGTGCACACTACGTAATCCTTATTTGGATCTGCAATCTTCAGGATTGGAGCACTAGTTAGCAGCTGCTTCAATCACTAGAAGCTGCTCTCACATTCTTCAGTCCACTGAAACTTCTTCTCCTTCCTTTGCAAAGAAGTGATAGGGTGAGCTATCTTTGAGAATCTGGCTATAAACCTTCTATAGTAGCCTGGCAAACCCATAAAAGATCTAACTTCTACCACATTCCTTGGTGCTGACCATGCTTGGATGGCCTCAACCTTTTCAGGATCCACAACGATCCTCTCTTATGAAATAATATGTCCCAAGTAATGGATCTGCCTTTGATAAAATGAGCACTTGCTCAGCTTGGCGTACAACTAGTGATTTATCAACACTTGCAACACCATTCTCAGGTGTTGCTCATGCTCTTCCTCTGACTTGGAATACACCAAGATGTCATCCAAGAAGACTATGACAAACTTGTCCAAATAATCTCTTAACACTCCATTCATTAAGCACATGAAAACAACAGGTGCATTTGTTAGTCCAAACGACACCACTGTGAATTCATAATGACCGTACCTTGTTCTAAAGGAGGTCTTGCTAATGTCCTCATCATTTATTCTCACTTGGTGATATCCAGATCTGAGATCTATTTTTGAAAATATTTTCACATCCTTCAACTGATAAAAAAGATCACCGATCCTTGGCAGAGGATACTTGTTCTTGACAGTTACCTTATTCAACTGCCGGAAATCAATGCACAGTCTCAGCGTCCCATCTTTCTTCTTCACGAATAGGACCGGGGCTCCCCAAGGTGACATGCTGGGGTGAATGTATCCGTTCTTTAGTAGCTCTTCAAGCTGTAATTGCAACTCTTTCAGCTCTGGCGTACTCATTCTATAAGGAGCCTTCGAAACTAGAGCTGCTCCGGGCATCAAATTTATAGAAAAATCGATGTCCCTCTTCGGAGGTAGTCCAGGTACCTTCTGAAATACGTCCTTGAACTCTTTGAGTACCTCATGGTCTTCTAGATTTGAGACTACATCTCAGGATGCTTCTTCCACTCGAGCTGCGAATAATTGACAGCCTTTCCGGTAACATTTCTTCAGCTGCATGGCTGAGATTTCCCTAATAGCCACGGCTCTAGGAATTCCTTGGACTGTTACCTGATTTCCCTCTTCGTTCATGCATGTAAACCTCTTGTTACGGTAGTCCAGAAGGGCATGGTGTTGGTCCAACCAGTCCATCCCAATTAAGCAATCGTATGAGCCTAAAGGCAGAATGTTCAATTAAGCCTTAGTGCTCATTCCTTTCATGTCTACTGAACATGACTTAACCAATTCAGTGACCTTCCTTTTGGTTCCTGTGGCCAACTTCACTAGCCAAGGATTTTCATGTTTTCTTCTCGTTAGATGCAAACTGTCCACCACTCTAGGATCTACATAACCATGGCTAGCCCCCGAATCAATTAAAATAACAAGTGGTCGGTTGTTAATCATACCTTCCACTTCAATCATGTGCAATTGAAATTCTGCTTACTTGTTGTCCAGGGCTGCATAGATCCTCAACATTCTGCTGCCCATATCCTCCATGGTTACAGCTTGCTGAACAGTATGAACAGTTCTCACTTTACCATTTTTATGGGGACAATCTCTGTACTTGTAGTTTCCTTTACAGCCCCAACACTGAATGGGCGTCTGTCTCTGTCTTTGTGCTTCCTCTTCAGTCATTCTCGACTCTCTAAATGATGGTTTTCCCTGAAGAATGTTTCTGGAAAAGGGAGGCTTGTTTCCCTTCTACCTCTGTTCCTTCTTAAACTTCCTCTGATCATTCCAAGCCTTCCGAAGGATAGGCCTTTCTCCTTGTTGTTCATACAAGCATTTCACCCTTCTTATTGTTTCTTCCATAGTCTTAGGATTGTCATACTGAATCTTGTCACCCATGGAAGGTGGCATTCCACTCAGATATCTCTGAATCTTGACAGCCTCGTCTTTGATGAATGGAACATATTTCAGTAGTTCCAGAAAACTTCGTTCATACTCATCAATAGTCATGCTGCTTAGCTTGAGTTCGAAGAACTCCTTCATCTTTCTGTCATAGTACCTTTTAGTCAGGTATTTCTTCTCGAAATACCTCTTAAATTCCTTCCAAGTGACCTCTTTCTCTCTGATGTGTTGCACCTACACAAACTGATCCCACCACATGGATGCTTTTCCTTTCAGTTGATACATTGCAATTCTTCCTTCTGCATGGGTGGAATAATTTTGCAGTTGGAAATATTTTCTCATGCCAAGAAACCATGTCTCGGCATCTTCCTCCTTCTTATGTTCTCCATCGAATGTTGGAGGCTTAATCTTGTTCATCTCCCCTTTCAATTCATCCTTTCCAGATTTTCGGTGTTTTCTGGTAGGAGATGAGCTTGAAATACTGTTTGTTTGCTTGCCAAAATGCTTCGGGGAGAGACGGTAATGTCTATTACCACTCCTCAATCTTCTTCTCCTCTCAGGGGTTCTGACACTTCTTGATCTGCTTGTGTCACTTTATTTTTCTAATTTATTTTCTATTCTTTCCAGGCTATTCAACATTTTTAAGTTGAATTCACCCTATCGATCCCTGATTTTCATGAGCTTTCGGCTATCATCTTGGCGAGCTTGGGCATATTTCTGCAATCTTTCGATGAGTTTCATCATATTTCCTTCCTTATCCTTCTCTTTTCCATGCCCATTGGAGTTTGATCCTTCCACTTCCACATTGACATCCTTTCCTTCTCGTTTGTCCTCTGTTTCGGGGGCAATCTGCACCTTTTCCCACTCCATACTTGGAATTGGTTAACTGGAGTTTTGATTCTCATTGAACTCTGCACATGCACTGTGCAATTCAATTCGAAGTTTTCCAGACCATTAAAACCTCACGAACATTCCACAACATTTATAAGCCAATACGAACAAGAACAAAAGACGTTTTGATTCAAATAAGTTTTCTGAGCTCTAGTTCGGCTCTGCAAATTCCAGGACTTCGGAACTTCGGAATCTCGGTCCACGGAGATCCAATAGTTAAATCTTCGTAACCAAATTTACCATTCTGCAACTCGCGAGTTTGTGAGTCGAAGACCCTCGACTCATTTCCTCCAAACACCGATACCCGAGATGCAATACGGGTATGGCTCCCTCCTTGCTAGCGCCTGCTACACATGAACGTAGGCTAGGGATAAGTGCTAGCACTTCTTCGCCAACTCACAACTTCGCGAGTTGGAGTGTTGAGCCTTCGTGCTCCTCCTTTGCGAATTCTGAAATCGTGAATTACAATATTCTCCGGGCCCACAACACAGCTATCGCCCTTCACCACGATGGCATGTGGTACATTCAGGAGGGTCCATGTCACCTTCGGTGACATCTTCAGTTCCCACCAATCTTGTCTGCCTTCTTGACTCACTAGCAGGTGGTACACGTTCATGCACCCATGTCCTTTCTAAACAAGAATCCAATAGCGTGAAACTTTTCAGCATTTCAAAATTTCGAGTATCAGGAGTTCCGCACCCCCACCTCTCGAACTTCCATCTGCCAATTTTGCGAAATCCGAAGGTTTCACAACTAAATCAAGTGCAACTCTACCAGATCTGATAGTTGATCCTTCCTCTCAGATCTACCACATAGATCTCCACGGATTTCGGGTTTTCGGAAATTCGCGTATCGCGATTCCCGGACTCCTGCGCAGCTTGAAACGGGTTTTTAAACCCTGCGCACCCATTCCAGATTCGACGGTCACGAGGGTTCACCTTCCCTCCTGAACCGATCCTAAGGTTCTAACACTATTGGTGTGGAGACCTATCTCCCCATGGCCATAGGCCACACCAGCTGGGGTTTCCCATGCCGCTAAACCTCCTGAGCTTAAAAAAAAGAAAAAACTCGTCAAGTAACTCCTTGACACTTTGGAGCAAACCAGGGTCTGAAATTGGCTTTCCAGACCCAATTTCCCTCACACTCTCGGTCCAAAGACCGCTCCACTAGCCCATCTAGGCTCAGTGTCAAAACCTTGGCTCTGATACCAAACTGTAACACCCCCTTTCAGAAACTACTATGTAGGTGTTACTACGCAGAATAACAACATTCTCACTAATAATTAATCACATGCATTTAAAACAAGTTAAACACATTCTACACAAAGTATTCATGCGAATTACTACCATAATTAACAGTGAATAATGTTTCATACTAATTCATATACACAACAGAAATCATGATAACATAAGCAGCAGAGTCATGCAAAATATGATTATTAAAACATAATCAGATACTTATCTTTTAACAGTGGTAGAATCCACCAACTCCCAGCCTTAGACCGCACTGCTCATCAGCTCAGCAGTGGGTCACCCACGAGCTAGGACTAAGCTCCACCTCAAGACAAGGAATCCTAGGCTAGGCTGAGGTTACAGGGAAAATAGTACACAGCAACATGAAGGAATTCTCTCCCAGGAACCACCCACACTCACTGCCCACAGACCCTCATTCCCCACATGCCTGTTCCACCCCAGGAGTATACACCTTCTCTGTCACCTGGACAGTCCTTCGGCTACTAACATCCCTTTCCTTAGGTTATAGCTACAGGGTTCATTCCAAGAGTCCTCTCCTTCCTCTGTGCACTCTCTCACCTGAAGGGAGTCGCTCACAGGCCCAACAACCTGTTCTTCCAAATACAACCACCTCTCTCACTTGGAGAGAGTGTTGTACAAACTGGCCAACAAGCCACATAGTATCAAACACTACACGTCCACCACAATCAATGAAAATCCAGACTCGAACACCCCAGGGTAGCTCTAGACAGGTGCAACAACATAACTAGGCTTAGCAGGGACGGGACACTTTTGTTTTCTCAATATGGCAACACGGGATAGACTCACACTCTAGATTCTCAGGGATGCGTGACGAGTTGTCCACACAGGGGTCAATTCATACTCCACAGTTTAGAACAGAGAAAGGGTGTACTAGCTTTCCAGAACAAACATAGAATTTTTCCCGAAATCAACACAGGCTTCTAGTTCAGTACGGAGGTATACATGGGTTTTCTCAGGACCAGACATAGACTTTTTGGATCACAAAGACGTACGAAGGTTCTCTGCAAAACTTGGGTCATTCGTACTGCTCAGAGCCCGTACATGCTCAGGCAGTTCGATCAAATGGAAGAATGAATCCCCCTCACGGTCCACCCTGGCCATTTTATTCGCATGCACCAGGGTTGACACTTGTCACCCATGGAACTGCATGCATTCCACCAGCACACGTTCCTCCCATCATTTAGAAAATCACATGTCCTTCCAAAATGACTTAGGATAAAACATATAATGCACATGTTCTTTTGGAATAATAATTAAATATTATTCCCAGGCTTAAGCCCCCTAGGCTAAACACTTAGCCCCTTTTTCCACCTTCCAGCCCCTAATTCCTTGCCCACTCTATGGATGGTTAGTCCCCCTTCACTCATTCATCGTGGTCAGTCTACACATGACAGTGTTTATATTTTATTAATTGTTCTGCATGATTACATATACAACAACAGGCTCCTGGCCTTCATAATTGTTCTGCATGATTACATATACAACAACAGGCTCCTGGCCTTCAACACTTAGGCTCCCTGGCCTAACAAACACATAAGCCACCAGCTTATAAAAACTTGGCTCACTAGCCTATAAAACATAATCACAATTTCTTTCAGAACACGGTTTGCAATGGGGCTCAGCCTTGGGGACACTACATTCTCCAAGGTAGATGCATGTATTGTCAACATATTTAAAGAACAAATATCTATCGTTTAGCGGGTAAAACTATGGTGGGGAAGACTACATGTAGAAAATACAAACGGTTTCACGAGGTTTCCTAGAAACCAATGTTTTTCTTTGTTGGAAACCTTTGTAACCCCAGTTGGTACCCCTCAAGTAGTATCACATCTGACATAATATGTACATGGCCATCACTCCAACGTACTAGAAGGTATATTAGGAGTCTGTTAGGGATCCTGAAACCATCCCTAGATCAAGTGTTTGACCACCTGACTGTTATAGTGCCACCGAGAACACCACTCGAGAAGATACTCTCTAGTACATACATATTCGGATAGTACAGCTAAGTGTATGGTCGATCCTCCTTAGTTGGTTCCCTAGATATTGGGATGATTACTATTGTTTAACCCCGCACGTATATCAGAGAGATATAACACAAAAAAAACCATTGTACATATGCCCCCTACAAACCCTAATCTAGGGGTAACATACCAAAAAAGGAACATAAATGATATTTTGGCCATGCAACCTTGCCTCATGCATTCGGGTTGTGAAATTACTACACATTTTTTCTGTTAATAATTTGGGCATTTCAACACTGTAGTATTATTTAGGTCAAGTCAGAGTATAACTCCAGAGTAAAAAAAAAAACATGTCCGCACTCTTATTTGAGACCTAGACCATTGAATTATCCTATTCTCTCTGATCGTTGTGATACCTATAATTTTGAAGCCTTTTTTTTACCCCGTGGACCCATACCCTTCCCAACACCCTTATTTCCCACTTATGCCATTGACTTCCTCTTGTTTCCCTGATTGCAGTGGTGTATAACACTTTTCTATGTTTTTATCAGTGGACCCACTCCTCCCCTAATTTCTCCCAGTCACCAAGAATAACCCAATCATAAACTGAATAATGATATTACTACCATTCATGCCAAACTGAATAATGACATTACTTCCATTCATGCCAAAGTGGACCACATCTAGGGCCAACTCAATAGTCGAATTGATGTACGATGAAATCCACTCCACTCTCAAAGAATTCATGACCCAATTCCAGGGTCCTTCATCCTCTGTCCCAAACCCACAAGTCGAAGGTGTTGACTCTTCAAATCCTCTAAACTTTCATTCCAATTGTGAACCTCGTCTTCCCATATTTGAGGTGAACAAATTTGATGGCTCAGATCCAACATCCTTGGTCACTTAGATGGAGCACTATTTTTCCCTGCATATCATTACTAATGACTTGACCAAGCTTTGTTATGGTGTTCTCTATTTAGATCCGGAATGATGGAAATGGTGGCAATGGCATCGAAATGCACGCCAAGAGAATGTTTCTTGGACATAATTTGTTTTAAAGATGTATGAACACTTTGACACTGACACCCACCATTTAGGTCGTTTGACCAAGTTGAAACAATTTGGAACCATGGAATATTTTATCGTTGCCTATGAGCACTTGGATTTATGAATGGAGGGTACAACTTATTCCTTCTTCAAGGAATGATTTATTAGTGGCCTCAAGGATGAAATATGAGCCCAGGTCCTCATGGAGCTTTGTTGGAAGAAACTAAATGTGCAAAGGAGGCACAACGGATCATCCTTTCCCGAAAAACAAAACATGCTTTTGTTCCGGATCATCCTTTCCCGAAAAACAAAACATGCTTTTGTTCCCCTCCCTAGACCCCCCAATATTGCCCCTCTAGACACTCCTCTCAAGGTACAAAAATTGACATAGGAGGAAATCAGTGAATTCCAACTCAAGGGTCTTTTCTATAATTGTGATGAGAAATATTTTCCTAGGTACGAGTGTAAAAAAAAATAAAAATTATGGCCATTTTAGAGGATGTTTCTGATGAAGATGTTGATTTTTCCCCTAAGGCAGTGCTACCCCAAGCAGATGATATTATATATCCCTATGATCCTTCTGAATTAGAACCACTTCTTTTTCTAAATCCTCTCACTGGATTTTCTTCTACCCAAACCCTCAAATTGATTGGTTATATTAAGCATAGGAAAGTCATCATCCTAGTTGATAGTGGTAGCACTCATAATTTCATTCATCACCGCCTTGCCCAAGAAATCAATTTCTATATTTATGTTGTAAAAAAAATTCAAATCATGAAATTCAATGGTGGTTCCATGAAATGTGGTGGAAATTGTGAAAATGTGTGCCTACAAACTGGTCAGTACAACCTGAAATATCACATGTTTTCTATTGACATGGGTGGTTGTGACATTGTGCTTGGTGTTGAATGGATACTCACTCTCGAACCCATAACCATGGATTTTAAGGATTTAACCATGAAATTCCAATAAGAGAGACAACAATATAAATTCCAAGGAATTACAACAGGTTCTCCAGAGATCATCAATTCCCACCGCATGGAAAAGTTACTCAAAAAAGGTCATTCTCGCATAATTTCCCAACTCTATTCCATTCAAGAAGTTGAGACACCCTATGTGCACCCCAACCTTCAATATATCCTTTCCCAACATCACAATGTTTTCCAAACTCCCCAGGGCCTTCCCCCCTCCCACCATGACCATGACCATTCCATTCCTTTAATCCTGGGCAATATTCCTCCCAATGTTCTCCCTTATCGTCATCCCTTTTCTCAAAAAAATGAAATTGAGTTCTAAGAATCAATAGAAGCGGGTGTTATCTTTCCTAGTACAAGAACCTATTCTTCCCCTGTAGTCATGGTCCTCAAGAAGGAAGGAACTTGGCACATGTGTCATGATGTTTGTGCCCTCAACAAATTTACCATCTAGGAAAAGTTTCTCATTCCTATCATAGATGACCTTCTAGATAAACTCAGTAGGGCTCAATACTTTACCAAACTTGACCTCCATTCTGGCTACCACCAGATACATATAAAAGAAGAAGAAATTCCCAAGACTATATTTCATACTCATGAGGGCCACTACGAGTTCTTGGTCATTCCCTTTGGTCTCTATAATTATCCCTCTAGTTTTCAAAGTCTCATGAATCATGTATTTCGTTCTTTCCTCTGTCACTTTTTGTTAGTTTTCTTTGATGATATTATCATCTATAGTAAAATGTGGCAAGCCCATCTCACCCATGTGGATCAGGTTCTCCATCTCCTTTCCAAGAACAAACATTTTCTCAAATAATATAAATGTGATTTTAGCGTCTCTGAAGTTGAGTACCTAGGTCATATTGTTGGAAAGGATGGTGTAAGGGTGGATCCTAAGAAAATTGAAGCTATGAAAAATTGGCCTCTCCCTAAAATTCTTAATTAGAGTTGATGTGGTTTCCTAGTTTAACAAGATATTATTGCAAGCTTGTTCAGAATTATGGAAAAATTGTGGCTCCTCTGAAAAACCTCCTTAAAAAGAATTCTTTCGGTTGGACTCCAACAACTGACTAATCCTCCCATGCCTTGAAAGAATCTGTGTGCACTACTCCTATACTGGCCCTACTTGACTTCACCAAGACCTTTGTTCTATAATGTGATGCCTCCAGGAGAGGAATTGGGCCAGTCCTCATGCAAGAAGGATGACCTTTGGATTTCACCAGCAACAGAGCGACATTTGGTCCAATTGATCTATGAAAATGAAATGTTGGCTATTTTGCATGTAGTGGATATTTGGCACCCTTATCTATTGGGATAATGCTTCCAAATTAAAACGGATCATCAAATCCTCAAGTACTTCCTGGAACAACAAATTTCATCTCCGGAGCAACAAAAATGGGTGACCAAGATGTTTGGATATGATTATGAGATTATTTACAAGAACGGAAAATAAAATATGGTGGTTGATGTTATTTCCATGAAATATGAAGAAGAGGGGTCACTATTTTTCCTCTCATTCATTATCACCAACTAGCTTCAGGATGTTCACCAATAATAGTTGTAATAAGACCCCAAAATTTCTAGCCTAATCCAAAAACTGCAACAAGATCCCCAAGTTTCTCCAGGGTACTCTTGGCACAATGAAGAGTTATGTTATAAAGGTTGTATGTATTTAAGCAAAAAATCAGCCCTTAAATCCATGCTTCTCTCTGAGTTTCATGCTTCACCTGCATCGGGCCATTCAGGTTTTAACAAAACTTATGAATGGTTTAAACGTTCCTTTTTCTAGGATGGTATGAAACATGACATCCACACCTTTGTGGTCGAATGTGATACTTTTCAATGAAATAAGTGAAATAATTTCAAACCTCCTGGCACATTCCAACCTCTTCCAATTCCACCTACTATTTGGATGAATATTTCTATGGATTTCATTGTTAGCTTACCAAAATTAGGCAATAAGTTAGTCATCATGGTGGTAGTGGATCATCTTTCCAAATATGATAATTTATGTGCTCTTCAACACTCGTTCACAACATCCACAATGGATCAATTTTTTATGGATAATATCTTCAAACTCCATGGAATGCCTTATTCTATTGTTTATCACTGTGATCCAAGTTTTACTAGAAATTTCTGGCAAGAATTATTCAGGCTTTACAGAACCCAATTGCATCTCAACACATCCTATCATGACCATATTGATGGCCAAACCAAAGTGGTAAACAAGTGTTTGGAAACGTATTTGAGGTGCTTCCTCTGATAGAAAACATCAATGGGTTCAGTGGTTACCCCTAGCTAAATGGTTGTACAACACCTCTTACCATACTTCCACTTGCATGAATCCCATTGAATAAGCAATCTACTGACAGAAGCCACCATCGGTCCTCCCATACATGTCAAGTGTCTCCAAGGTTCAGTAGGTTGACCACAATCTTATAGTCCACATGACCATTCTCCGTACTCTCAAAGAAAATTTGGTCATGGATCAGAACATCATGAAGCAATAGGTATATCAAGGTCGTTATGAATATCAATTTGATGAAGGGGACCAGGTGTTTCTCCATCTAGAACTGTACAAGGATACTTCACTCAAATCCTAGCATTGTTAGAAACTTTCCCCAAAATTTTATGGCCCCTATACTATTCTCAAACGAGTGGGGTCATTGGCCTATCAATTATATTTTCCCAGTCACTCCAAGCTACAACCTATTTTTCATGCCTCATGCATGAAGAAAGTGATTATTAATAAGTGCCACACCTAGAAACGTCTACCAAAGTTGGATGAAGAAGGTTCCATTTGGTAGAAGCCATAAGAAATATTCGACCATCACGTGTGTTGCCTTCATCAACGCACCATTCAAGAAGTTTTAGTTCAATGGAAGTATAGTCCACCAGAAGATGCAACATGGGAGTTGGTTACCATTCTTCAACAATTTCCTCATCTTAATCCTTGAGGAAAAAACTCTTTTTCAAGGGGGAGGGAATGTTAGGGAACTAACCTCCCTAACCCCTCACATATATAGAATAACATATTTTCCATGTAATAAAGGATGAAATTATTTAATAAGGCCTATTTAATAAATGTGAACAAGTCAATGTAAGAAGACCTAATAGAAGCTTCCACTTCTAGAAAGATTTTCCTCTAGAATGTTCTTTAGAAAATAGAATTAGTATAAATAAGAGTAGGAGGGATGAGAAAGATTTGTCTTGAGATTTATTGTAATATAGATATGATCTGTTGGAGGTTTCCCCCTCGAAGAGGAAAGTGAATATTGCTTTCTTTGAATAAAGGTATTATTTTTGGTATTTCTCTTCTCAATATTTTGTTGTTCCATTGATATCTGTTGAATATTTTTGTTTTTTCATATTATATTACATATGGTACCTTACAGTTTAAGCACACTAGTTAAGTTCTTTGAACTGCATGAGTTCATTTCGTTAACAAAGATGCATTGTAACGCTAAAATTTATGGCACACAAAATCATCGGTGCCCTTTGTTAAACCGAAAGCACCTATGCATCGGTTTTACCATATCATTGACATGATGTCTAGATGTGTGTTGTATTACTAACACACTATGAATGGGGCCTTACTAACCTGTGTTGTATTACTAACCTTTCGTAATGCATACATTTAGCGTTTATGCACCAGTGTGCCACTCTTATTGTCTTACCACCATAGATTGTAGTGGTGCATCTAACAAGTCGCAGAACTCTGATAGATTATTAAAAATTTGATTGATGTCATTATTTTTACAGCATCAATGCATTTTCTGGATTGATGGGAACCACTAGGTTAAATTTCATTATCGTAGATGAAGCGGTGTAATGTGTTACTATTAACGCACTAGTGTTATTGTGATAGTGGAGCACCAAATTTTTTTTCTACGGTGCGTTGTAAAGGATATAGCACCAGGAACGAGGTGTCCAATGAGACACCCCACTATGCCAATTCACGTAATATATGTCTCAGTGTGGTTCTGTAAACAACACCAGTGCGATTGGTTAAAATGGTTGCACTCTTGTACATTAAATTTTATAAATCGTTAAGTTAGCGGTGTGGTTAATTAAGTGAAATGTGCTAGTGTTGGTCGAAGCCAATTATGTATCGGTTTTGGGGAATTCCAAAGGACGCACCACTTTGTTTTTATAATTTATTGTGGTTATCTTGCTTGGATGAAATCAATGCATACATATATATGAGACGCACGAGGGGCAGTGCTTACTGTGAAATTAACACAGTATGCACCACTTTGAGGTGATCCAAAGTGTTCAAGTGCACCGCGTGGAATTGGAAAACAAATTGAAAAAAGGGTTAAATTTCAAGCTAAATTCAAATTTTAATTGGATGAAAATGAAAATAGGAAGATAATAAACAATTTATCTAGCCTCTTATGTCCCAAGGAGGCATGGTTTGAACATTGAAAGGAAATGAAAATACGTGGTAATTTCAAAAATTTGGAAATGTGTGGAATCTACCAATGGAGCTATCGAAGTCAGTGTAGAGCACCAAAAACATGGTCTCTTTGGAAGGAGGATAAGCACCCGTGCTTTCTTGAGAGTTTGGAAGCACAGGATGCACTGTAACAATGAAAATCGATTTGGTAATATTTTTTATTTACCCTACCGCAGTGTGCCTGATGACAAGGAGGCGCACCGGTGCACTTTATTCGATGTGTGTAATTTTTATTATAAAGTATGTCAGTTCTTTTGAACATTGACGCACTGGTTCTTTATTGTTTATGTATGCACTAGTTCATATTGACCTTAAATGTGCACCGATAAAAAAAACCTCTGCAAAAACCTTTGGTCTCCCTCCTCCACTATAAACAGAGAAGGGATAGGTTTTTTGGGGTGATTCTATAAAAACCTCCACAACAAGGTGTTATCCTTGTAGTGGGTTTTATTCTCAAACTTTATCAAATTTCAAAATGGTGAAGCTAAAGTAGTGAGCTACATAATGGAATAAGGAAGCTGTTGGAAACATAATCCATAAGGGTTATAATATTATTGTATTATTCACTTGATACCGAATATGAAAAGACACAATTGAGTATGAATAGTCATCAGAAGTCCAAGATACCTCTTGGAATATTAAGACAAAGGTCAAGATTATGTAGTTATAGATGTATCATATCAATAAAAAAATATAATCGACACTTATTTCCATTTATGCATTCAAACATTGGTATCAGATCTCATTTAGTTTTAAAGGCCTGATAATTCCATGGTAGTGTTCCATGGGAGTCCATTGATGAGACAATGAATAAGAGTTGCAATGAAGAAGAAGAAATAATCCTAGAAATGCATGCAATCCAAGGAGAGGACATCATTGAAGGGGAAATTCTCTGATTTTGGAGTGTCTGCTAATAAAATTTAGATTCCCCCTTCAATATTTATCTGTTTTGAATTATTTTAGTTGCGTTGGAAACTGAATATAAATACGCACCAAATAATATTTTTTTATTTCCAAGATTCAACTCTGTTTTAAAGATATTCATCCCATAAGAACCAAAATTTGTACAATCGTGAGATATGCAGCCATTAAAATGCAAATTGTGGCCACTATACAGAGCCAAATTAAGAATACAACATATCGTTGGAAAGGTATTTCAAAGATCTATAAAATTCCTCTCAATATTGATTAAAAAAATTAGTGTTTAAGGAGAAAATCGTGCTGATAAAATTCACCCAAGAATGCAAAATGACCACTACAAGTGAAAAATGATTTTTTCTCATGATAGAAGATTTTGTTTTCAGAGATAACAATTGTGAATGGAACACCCTGGTGATTACCCAAATGGGTATATTTTATTTTTTCGATTAACTTATTGAATAGTGAGATTTCTTTCAACAATCCATCCACAACGATATGTTGAGTATATGCAAGCAATGCCATGCAACTTCAAGGACTTTCTCATTCCAACAATATACACCAGCCATGTATTCCATTCATTACTCATTGGAATAATTATTCTTAGTTTATTAGATGTCTTAAGCATTATTTTTATGGATTTGCATATTACTTTGCACTCATGCTTGAGGTCTGACGATTTTTTCCCATCCTTTGAGAGTTAAGAAGTCTTTCAATATTTTTTCATGGCTGCCCCATAAGCTAAATATTTTAAGGAATTTAGCTTTCTATAAATTGCATTTCAGCTCTCCATTTGAGCTTAAGTAAGCTGATTGTAGATTTATTGAATTTTGATTTTCAAATCTCTCTTAAACTTGATGAAAATAAAATTTGTGGCTCTCTCTTTGAAACTTATTTCTAGCTCATGCCCAATCTTGAAGCCTTTCATTTTCAAGAACAATTGTAACTAAAAAAAGTTTTTCTGCAAATTGAATTAAATTGTAAATAGGTGCATTTTCGGTAGAATCCGACACCCTTCATTTGTTGAATTTGAATTGTAGAGTGCTAGCAGGAAAAACCCCCCTATGACTACACCAGGGTTCAGAATGTAGGTAGATCGATTAGCTGTCTAAAAGTCAATTAATTCTCTAAACTAACCCAAACATACCAAAACTCATATGAGGAAAGCAAGGAGAAGGATATCGGGTAACTATACCTCTAATCCCATGTCTGGTGATGACCTCCTTGCGCTTGGAAGTTTCGTTGACTGCACACCTCTTCCCAGGGCTGACCTACATCCAAAGATTAACAAACAAAAAAATACAAGCATGATATTACATATATAAGTTAGGGTTATATGTTAGAATGTCATACATAAATAAACAAAAGTATTAAATAAACCATCATTTGGGACATGAAAAGTAATTCTTTTATTAATAACACAATGATTATACCTTTAGAATCAAAGTCGACTACCACTCCACGAACCTAGTCTGGGCTCCTCTTCACCAAGCTCCAAGTGCACCTTTGTATAAGCTTCTCATCTCAACCTGCTGATCTCTTCTTGGGAAGTGAATGAATTAAATGGGGGAGAAGGGGATAATGATGGAATGTTGAGGCAATTCTCACAAAAGGGTTGCAATATCTTGGGCAAGGAGGGGAAGTGAAATCAAATAGAGTTTCACCGTTCTTATGCTTAGATTTGGAATGAGACCCAGACACCTCCTTTTATATGACAAAAGGATGGTTATTCAGTTGGGTGATGGGCTATAGTAGGTGGATTAGTTGGGAAACTACCCAATAGCTCGTAATCTCAACAAATTCCTTGCAACTTTTTATTTTTTACAACTTTTGCAAGTATCCACGAGCTGTAATGGTGAAACATGCATACGTACACGAGTTGTAGTGGTGCAGCAGGTGCATGTATGCGGTCAGTAATGGTGCAGGGCGCGTACATCTTCAAAAAATTGTTTTTTTAAGAAGAGAAACTTAGCAGTGCTTTGGAAAAAAATGTAAGTAAGAGGGCCAAGGCCATGTATGCATGTGTAGATAAATTTATGGTTATAACATATGCCCCCTAATGTCGGAGGTCAGAATAGCATCTGATGGTCGAAATACATTAGAAAATATTCACCCATGTACGAAGTTGAGTGAGCCTGGGACTAGAGTTTGGGAGGTGCCATCTGCAAAATAACAATTATCTCTCCAAGGAGGGCATAACCATGTTGGGGATGAAATGAATAATGGATTCCAATCAAATACACTGCATATCTATGTCATATAACTTTATAAAGTGCAGCCACGAGCAATACACAATGGATATACATCTCAAAATCAAAGATATACAAGTATAGTATCCATCTTCAAAAAGACAATAACGCCCGATGGATGGAGATGAGGTGTTCATAGCTCGAGAAAGAACTTCAAGATCTTCAAAACTTAGGTAGGAGGACAATGTGAGTATATGAATTCACTACACTGAGGTCTTTGACGGATCATTGGGGAAAGGAAAGAGGATCTTGATGATTAGGGAGAGAGTTTCATCGATTTTGAATCAGGACTTGACTGGACTTTTAGGATGGCCAACTCATGAGGTTAAGAGACAAACTGCAGAAAGGATGACTTAGGTTGTGTGAAACTTCCCTTGGACAAAATCACAAAATATTATCAGACTCAGGCAGCATGACATTGACATAAGTTCACGATGCAGGAGGCAACACAAACTCTCCATATGTTTGGAAGAGTAACCAAATGGAGGACGACACAACTCTATGTAGTGAGAACAATTTCCTAAGATCATATTAGATTCCAATGCTTGACGAACAAACAGAAGGATGTGCTTTGTCCAAGGGCGACACATTGTGATGACAAAAACGAATACATATTTCTTGTCCCCTCTTTTTTGTTTTTTTTGTTTTTTGTCTTTTTCAATTTTTTAAAGAGATTGAAAAAGAATAAAAGAATGTTATGTTACAAAGGAGGAACAAGTGTCACAAGAAATCATACTAGTTCCAAGCGCAAGGAACACACTAATGCTCAGAGCAAGGAAACATGTCCAGGAAAAGGACACTCGGGGAAAATTCCTCGATGGGTCAAGGTGTCAGGTCACAGAGGAAAAGTGCTACAAGGCTTGCGTATAAGGCATGCTTCAAAGGTTCAGTTGAGAGAAACATGGAGCCAAAATAAGGCCAAAGATGCAAATATGAAAATGCGATTAGCAAGACACAATGAAACCCGCTTCAATGTAATTTTAACGAGCCCAGGGAAGGTAAGCTCAGTAGTTTTTTCACGTTTAGAGAGTCTGAAAAAATTTAAAAGAAGACTTGAAGGAGTACCTTTTTCGGAGATAGTCTAGTCGGTTCGAAAAAGGGGTAAACTTGCACAGAAAATATGTCTATTAAAAACCATTTTAACAAGTGTGACAAAGATAAGATCACTCAACAATATTTTCAATTTTAAGGAGTCTGAAAAGAGCTTAACTATGGACTCACAACCTTTTTCTGAATTTAGTCCTCTTAGCCCAAAAAAGTATAAAAGTTACTGAGGACAACTCTCTTGGTGAGACGAATCTCTCGAGGTGTACCTTTTTCCTCTATAATCTACAGGTCGGAAAAATGGGTAAACTCATGCTAGCAGATGTTCTTTTGTACCAATTTAACGAGTGTGAAGGAACAAGGTCACTCGATGATATTTTAAATTTTAGGGATTTTGAAAATATCTTAACTATGGAATCCGTGGGGGTTCCTTTTTTGTAAGTAATCTCTGAGTCCCGAAAAAGGTGATAAACCAAAACCAAGCAGAATGTTCCTTTTTTATACCTGAGAAAACTCTTCTAGCGAACCGAAGTTCCTAGAGTATACCTTTATTCATACAATTGACCATCTAGACCGAAAAAGAGGTAAAATACCACAGGAAGGACATGCCTTCAAATTTGAGTTTGGCGAGCATGAAGGGAAACAAGATCGCTCAAAAATATTTTCATGTTTAGAGAGTCTGAAAAGGGATTAAAGAAGACTCCTCAAGGTTACTTTTATCAGTTAATCCAGACAAGATCGAAAAGCATAAATACAGTCTCGTCGGATCTTTCTTTTAGATTTCAAAGAGAGATTGAAAGACAACAAAGAGTGCTCATTTTGGGAGTCCCGAGGGTGAGGCCAAGAGTGATGGTGCATCAGACGAATGAGGCTCAATATCGTAATCATGACAGGACTAACAAGGACTCCTGAGCCTATAGTCATTACAGACAGCATGGATGCCAAAATGCAACAAGGATCTATCTAGGGAATCCATGTAAAGGTAGGCTCTACCACCTAATCACGACACTTCTAAAGAAACAATGATGGTTCTGTGTCGCATTTTGGTGGGATCGATCCTATGGAAAAGAGGAAAAGACAACGAGATGCAGAAAGTTGAGGTGAAAACCTAACTTATATGCAAAGAGTTGGAAAAAATGACTTTTACCAAAGGATTTTTAAAATGACCCATCTCCCAAAAAGTTACCAAACCAAAAGGAAAAGTGTATTGTAACATCCAATAAGAAACTCAGGAATGAAATTAAATGATTTCCAAGCCAAGAAAAACGACAAAGGGGGTAAAACAAAGTGGAAAAAAGGGCATAAAAGGTCAATAAATAGAAGCTGGCAACTCATTTTCACCATTGTATTTTGAAAATTGACCAAAAGGAGAAAAAAACCCCTTTGCTAAAGAAGTTTATTTAGGGAGCTTCAGAGAATGAAACGAACTTCCGCTCAGACCACATAAGTACAAATGTATCCCTCCTACATTTCAATTCCTTCTTTATGCATTTCTTTTTATTTTTGAGGGGGCGTTCTCTCCTAAAAAGAGTGGCCATGCATGTACACAGGATGTCCAAGGACAACCCATGTATGTACTCAGGAAGAAAACACTTTTCCCGTGTACATACGCGAATGTGACCAAAACAACCTGCATACACCCTCAAAAGCATGGAAAAATAAAAAATGCAAGAGCTAACTCCCTTTTTATCTTCCATGGAACAAGATGTATGTCCATTGGAGGTGTTTGCACCCAATTCGTCACTAGGTGAGCAAATTAAGAGTGCTTACATGCGCAGTTGGGCTCTGCTAGGCATGACAGATGTAAAAGGAAAGGTTAGAAAGAAAAACAACAAAGCTATTAACAAGAATTAAACTAAAACTAATAAAAACTATGAGCATATAAAACAAATGAAAAATAGAGACAAA
>CBVK0100485266.1:0-18710 GCA_900067695.1 Picea abies
GATGATGGAATAAAGTGGGTCTGTCAGTCAAATTTGAGTCCAGAAACCCTCCCATATCATTAAGGCATGCAAATAGTCTATCTAGGTCAAATTTCAATGCATACAGATACAGTTTGAAAACATTTCAATGTTTTCCCCATTCACATGTAACTATTTCCCACCTCTAGTATATTGATGGTGTTGATTAAGAAATCAATGAAATAGAGGTATTGTTCACCACAACTATGATGCAGATACATTGTATATACATTAATGTAGAACTTGAAAGAAAAATGAAGAAAGACTGATGAAAACCTAAAACTTGTGTCAACCAAATTATGTACTTTGAAAGAAAATTAGGGTTTATGGTTTACATGATGAATTGATGATGGAAGAAAGTGGATGTGTCAGTCAAATTTGAGTCCAAAAACCCTCCCATATCATTAAGGCATGCCAATAGTCTATCCATCAAAAATTCCAATGCATAGAGAAACTGTTTGAGAAAATTTCAATGTTGGCCCCATTCGTAGGTCACTGTTGTCGATGTCTAGTCCTCGTACAATTTTTGTTCCTTGTTCCTCATTCCTCGTTCCTTTTTCCTTGTTCATTCTTCCTTGTTCCTCGTTCCTTGACCATGGTGTAGTCCCCAAGATCCATTATTTTTGTACAAAACATACTAATGGCATAAAATCTCCCACACAAAGACCAAATTAATATCTGCTACATCAGTCTTTTGTCTTTTTTCAACGACTATGTAACGAATCTCAATTATAAGAAGATTCAAATAGGTAACAATATTGATGAAATATTATACGATCATGATGGCATAAAAATGAAATATCTTCTCTTGGTTTCAAGAATAATTTATCCTCTACAGAACAAGGCCAACCACGTGAAGGTGGAAGATCATATGGCCCCTCCCCTCCCCCTCACATCACTCTCAATTGATCCCCAAAACCCAATCTATAAAATAGAAAATAATCGAAAGCGACGTCCTATTAAGATTCATGCATAGAAACTACAAAAACAAAAATTAATGAAGTTACATGAAATTATGTGTTTCTAAATGATACTTTAGTCTACCATGTACTTTAGTATATTGGAAACTATTTTTAGGTTTCAAATATTAATTAAAAAACATGTAACATAGCATATAAAAACGTCACATAAAAATTAAAAACATGTAATTAACCCATGACATTAAAAGAAAATTATTTTAAGAGAATAATTCATACAAATTAAAGTATTATATAGTCGCGTACCTAATCCAACCTCAACATCTATGTAATCATCCTTATTCTCTATCTTGATCTTCTTCATTGAACTCAACATCTATATGATCATCCAATTCTGAAACGATGTTGAAAGGATTGATGATATCATCATTGTCATCAATGTCATTTTCGAGCATATTTTCATTGACATCATCATCAAGAATTGCAATATTGTCTCCTACACCTGGATCATGATCTTCTTCATCTTCTTCATATGTCGACCCTCCATGATCTTCTGGCTCATCTGTCAAATCATCTTCTTGATATTCAATATCATCTTCTTCCTATAAATGAGTATACTTAATTGGCCTTCCTCTTGGATCATATCTAACAACAAATGACTAATCCCTTTTGTTGGGACAGGGGCAGACCCAAGGTTCAATTTTACAAAAACGCACCAACAAAACCCTAACTACCATCCCTTTTGGAAATACCTGTGAAGCAGATGAAGTCACACCCAAGGTAGAGGCAGGGGTAGTTGTAGGGCTCAGGTGTCTGCAACCTTAGCTGGGACACATATCTGTGATTCCGACACTTAACAGAGCACTTAGCACTGATAGTTCATCAATATTTGATGATTATCTACTTCGCATATAAAACAGAGCATCACATCGTTCATTCATATATGATGTATCTAAGCACATATCATATAGAGGTATATTAGATCTAGCAGATTCAAGCACTAAGCACATTTTCATAGGTCAGATCTAACATCCATATACATCGTTAGCACAAAGCATAACAGATCTATCTATCTATATCAAAGCACTTAGCAAGTAAAGACATAAACACATCAACACATCGCACAAAGCATAGCAGCACAACATGTACGTGGTTCACCCCCACACTGGGGCTATGTCCACCAACTATTCTTCTTTATTATCTTCATTCAATCTTCTTACAAGCACATAGAATCAAAATCCTACTCCATAGAAGATAGGAGATATGTGCGCACTCCACCAGATCCTCCTTCTTCAAGTTAGGGTACAACACCTGTTGGCCCTTGACTAAGTTTAAGAGTACTTGGTCATACTTGACCACTTTTGGGATTGCGACAGCTTGCCAAGGAAGGAGCACAATGCGAAGAAAAAAATAAGGATGCAAGACCTATTTCGGGGTCCATTTTAGGGTTTTGGGTTGATGTAATTGGAAAGGGATGTCGGCCCATGGGTTTACCCACATTTAGGCCCATTTTTTAATCTATAAATAGGCAATGTAGATAGTAAGATAAGGATGAGATAGTAATGTAGTACATCTATGTGATGTATGAATGAAAGCTTAGTGCTAGTAATTGGATCTGTGTGATCAGATGTATCTTAGAGTGCTCTGTGCATGAGATCGGAGACCTAAGTGCAAGTTGTTATAGTCTGATGCTGAAGAGCAAGGAAGAAGGATCTAGCGAGATGCGCAGATCTTCTGTCCTATGCAAAGTAAGGGTCATTATAGCTCTGTGTTGTAACTGCTTGACTGAGATAATATAAAGAAGACTTTGTGGATGTAGCCCCAGGGTACAGGTGAACCACGGTAACTGTGTGTATAGTGTTTTATGCTTCGCTCTTATGTATTTATCTCTTTCTTGGATAAGTGCTTGATGTGATTAAGTAGATCTAGTTATGCTCTGTGATGTTGATGAATGAATGAACATTAGATCCGATATATGAGATGTTTAGTGCTTGATCTGTTGAATCTAACCTATATTTTCATGGATAAGTATTGAATCATTCTTCGTATAAGTATTCATTGTGATTAGCTGTGCCTTCTATGAAGTATATTAATGAATGTATGTTAATGAATAATTGATGCTAAGTGCACTGTAAGAAACATAATCATAGATCTGTGTCCCAGCTAAGGTTGCAGACACCTAAGTCTTGCAACCACCCCTGCCTCTACCTCAGGTGAGACTTCATCTACTTTGTAGGTGTTGCCAAAAGGGTCGGTGGTTAGGGCTTTGTTGGTGTTGTCTTGAGCATTGAACCCTGGGTCTGCCACTGTGACAACAAATGGTTCTGTTGCTGAGACTTGGAACTGTGATTGCTAGGAACTGAAGAAGAAGAAGATTTGCGTGAAATAAGCTATGTGCATAGATCTGTTGCTCTAGTGCATAGTGTTATGTTTGACCTGTGAAGATTTGTGCCAAGAAAAGAGGTATGTTTGATAGATTATATCCTAGATTCAAAACTAGGGCATTAATAGATGAAAGAAATTTTGATATGAATAGATCTAATAAATATAGTGATAGATATGCTATACCTATGCATCGAAATAATGTCTGGAGTAACAAGTGGATGTAGGATCCTAGAAAGAGTTTTTTGCAAGCTAGCTACCATGATCCTGGTGTGCAGTACAGAAGAAGTTGTGGAACATTTAAATGAAAGAGAGGATTAACTCTCTGTTATAGTTGCAGACAATCGGGACATCTTTCTAAAGAATGCCCTAGGAGAAGACCTAGTTGCCTCTGTTGTAAGGCTATGAACCATGAAGTATTGGATTTCCCTAGAATGATTGCTAGGCTTGAGAAGATGAATATGGAACAAGAAAACCCTGAGGGAGATAAAGAGACCAAGATTATAGAAGAAACCCAGAAAGAATCAGAAAATATATTGCTATAGATGAAAGATACCTTGAATGACCACTAACATGTCAGGCTATCAGAGATATTCAAAGAAAAGGAGCAAATCGAAGAAAGAATAGGGGACTTTGACATTGACTGTACTCTTGATGAAAAAGTGCAAGTGAACATTATGCCAGAAAGAACTTGGGAAGCTATAGGAAAGCCTGCTATGATCCCTTTCCTAGGAGGAACAAGTTTCTTCAGAGGAAAGCTAGTAAACCTATGTGGAAGGCTCACCCGGATACCTATGACTGTCAATGGAACTTCGATAGAGGAAGACTTTGAGATCATTAAATTTTTTGAAGACAACACCCTATGCTCATAGGAAAATCCTGGATTGATAGAGAACAGGCCAGACGAAGAGAAGAAGAGAAAGTTTTGGAACAGAAGAAGAAGGAGTTAAAAGACTTTATGACCATAAGAATTGTGCACATGATTGAAGAACAAAATATCAGATCACAGATATTTCATATTAGTACCTCCAATTTCGAAGCTAAGAGAACACTTGAGGATCCACAGAAGATTGAGTTACCTAATTTTGATACAGAAGAAGTATTATCAAGGAACCCTAAGAAAGATTTTCCACAACGCAAAGTAACTAAGACCACAGAAGATAAACATCAGAATGGTAAAATAATTACTGAGATGAAACTCACTGGGAAGAAGGCTGGGAAGTTAAGAAAGAAAAGGGATAATACTGTAAGGTTACAAGAGGTTCTAGAGGGCACTTCATAGCAAGAAGAATTGCAGAATTGGAGCTTCACCGAGATATCAGAACAACGACATAGAATACTTCGCCATGCCGAAGCAATATAGCCGTTGGAACCACTATACCCATTCGACCTCCACTTCGAATGGATCAAAAATCATTTAAGGGTTACCTCTAGACCGTTGGATAGAACCAGAATGGATAGAATGGAGTTAATGAAGGCCCCATGTTCGTTGCAAGAAGACCGTTGTTGAGATTGCCTACTTAACCTGTCGTGCCACACGCCGAGAATAATTTTTCCTAACTGAGAATCTGAGCGTGAACCCTGAGATTTACTTACCCTGAGATCATTGCCTTACTATTCATTGTTGTCTCTGAATTCCTTTTGCACCTGAGCCAGCTAACCCAAGTTTGTATGTCGAACGAGCTTAGCGCTGCTAAGAGAATTTTTGAAGAAGTTCTAATTGATTTAATGGCTGAGAGAGTCATGTCAAAACGTGGAATGTCTAGAGGTGTACAAGCATCATCCTCGGGCATACTTCCAGCTTTCCCCTCATCTACTCGAGCAAGACCATCCCGACCACCTTTAGAAAGATGATCTAAGCTCAGAAACGACTTTGCCATTGTGAAGATGATCCCAAGCATCTTGCCTAAATATATCCCACCACTAAGCGTACCAGTGAATCGAGACTCTGTACCTAGAGACTTCGACTATGCTATAGTCACTGTGTACCTCCAGAAAGGGGTGCACACAGTTCATGTTGACCAAGAGAAGCTCACCACACTGAAATTGAAGCTCACCACGCTGAAATTCAATGATTTTAACCTTAGAGATCACAAGGTATACAATATGCTGTCCCCACACAAGTATTTGACTATTACAAAAGGAAAGAACCCCAAGATTGTACCGCAGCAATGGACACATAACCTTGCGCAGTCAACCCTCCTCAATGTAATGAAGATTCCACATTTCAGGAGGCATCAGAAAGTAAATTCCTATGTTCGATTGTTGTTGTCCTTCTACCATGGAGGATACCTATGGTTGGACCTACACATCATCGTGGATATGATTCTGATCAATCAGATCACTGGGCTAAGCATGCATGGCCCTAACCTGCAGGACTTTTACCCTGGAAAGACCACAGACCATGCTCTCTCTCAACAAATAAAAGACACATATGACGATCTGTAGAAAGGCATACAAGGTTACAAGGTAGCCTTCATTGAGAATGCAACAATATGCTTTGGTTTCCAGCTGATCGCAGGCTAGTTAGTCCAAAAAACCAGACCTACACCGGTGATCAGATTTGTAGTTGACCTCGCAGGGAAGTGCACGGAGGGACTACAAGTGAACTGGGTGAAATACCTTATAAATCAACTAGAGCTTGACTGTAGACAAGAACAGGACCAAGGCTATGAGTTCCACTTTAGCTGGTTGCTCATACTCATTGCCTTCATCGCATGGGAACTGCCTGAGGGAGCCACATTTCCAGAGATCGAACCCTTCGAACCCCTGGCCGAAAAGTTTTGTACACTATGTTACTCTAGTGACATGAACAAGTAGTGACATTCCAATGCCATATTCCATGCGTACTACACTCAGTTGAGGAATGTCATTCAGTGTACACTACGCATTACACCCAACACTCTTCATAGGTTTCAACCTTTGATGAAATTCAACGTAGATCTTCACTTCACCTACATCACAGCACGCGTAGATGAGAACAAACAACAACTCCAGTCATATTACAAGATGACAGAAGATTACCTGGAGGAGATTACCAAGGAATGGTCAGTTGACCTCCTTGTTGCAGCAAACCCCTCAGAGATGTTTGACGTAGATAGCCTTGAAGTTATGATAGATACACCAGGACTGCGCAAGACTAAGAAGGACGTGGAAGTTCAAGATATCCATAGCACATCCACAAAGACTGCTTCACTCTCACTTGCGAAGGGAGGTGATGATGAAGAACTAGGGGGCACAAAAGTTGAACAGAGCAAAGGTGAAGTTACCCCGCCTAGGGATGAGGCATATCCCTCCAAGAAAAAGAAGATTACCCCATCAAGGTCCTCATACAAAAAGAAAACTAAGGCCACCCAGACCACACTTAAGACTACGCTTACCCCAGATGATTTTGACTTCTTAATTGCCATGTTGAATGATGTTTCATTAGAGCTTGTGAAAAATCAAAAAGCAAAGCAGGAGGATCTATTCCATAGGATCACGGGCGAATTCAAAGAAGCGCAGCAAGCACTTCAGTCCAGCCAAGCAGTTTCTACGATGTCGTTAAAAATGGAAATATTAGGAATAGGCGATGATCCCACACAGTTACGCCAGATCACCGAGAAAGTCGAAGCTCACCTTCGACGAGCTCAAAAAGACATATCAAAATCCACCCAGGATTTAGTGCAAGCACAGATCACACATGAAGAGAAACGGAGAAAGGAAGAACATGAGCAAATTGACTTACAAACAAAATGGGAGGAAGAAAAATCCCAGTTACAGTAGAGCAAGGACCAGTTGCTAGCAGAGCAACTTGAAACACAAGAAAGAGTTCACAAGGTACTATTCTCTGTGATGATCATAGAAGTGAAGATAGAATATCATCTTCCATAGTAGGTGACCCAACTAGAAGCAGTAATCCAACAACTTCAACAGTTCATCACGGATCTAGAGCTTTGCACCATTCCTAAGACACCCCAAAAGATAAGAGATCTAAGAGAGGCCATTCCTCGAAGCGCAGTCGACCGATTAAGAACTTTGGCTTCGTAATGTAGGCAACTAAGCACCAGAAGTGCCCAAACCTATGAAACACTTGCAGAGAATCTAGAATTGCAGACATTGGAGGCACAACTACACGAAGCAAAGCAGCATGCAGATGTGCTACAAGTGCAGCTGAATTTTGTGACCCCAGTTGAAAGAATGAAGAGGTTCACAGAGAAATGCACGGCCCAACAATGAGTACACACTCTGCAAAGTAAAGTAATGGACATCTCTCAAAGACTACAACCACTCCAAGAGAAGGCATGCCAACTGTTCACCAAACTTGAAAGCCAGGGAGATGAACTCAAAAAGGGTGTCATCACTCCAGAACAACGCTTGGAAGGACCGCTCAATGACATAGTAATCGAGGAATTTACTGAACAAGAGGTTGTTGCACTGTAATAGGTCAAATTTGCTTGAGCTAAGCTCAAGGCATTCGAAGAGGAATTGCTCAGATCTGAGTGACTCGAGACGAGTCATAGGTGAGTGTTGGGGGCCTGCTATCCCTTGACCAATTTTAAGAGTACTTGGTCATACTTGACCACTTTTGGGACTGCGATAGCTTGCTAAGGAAGGAGTGCAATGCGGAGCAGAAAATAAGGAAGCAAGACCTATTTTGGTGTCCATTTTAGGGTTTTGGGTTGATGTAATGAGAAAGGGATGTCAGCCCATAGGTTTACCCATGTTTAGGCCCATGTTGTAATCTATAAATAGGCAATGTAGATAGTAATGTAGTACATCTATGTGATGTATGAATGAAAGCTTAGTGCTAGTAATTCGATCTGTGTGATCAGATGTATATTAGAGTGCTCTGTGCATGAGATCAGAGAGCTAAGTGTAGGTTTTTATAGTCTGATGCTAAAGAGCAAGGAAGAAGGATCTAGCTAGCTATGAAGATCTTCTGTCCTATGCAAAGTAAGGGTCATTAGAGATCTTTGTTGTAACTGCTTGACCGTGATAATATAAAGAAGACTTTGTGGACATAGCCCCATGGTGGGGGTGAACCATGGTAACTGTGTATATAGTGTTTTGTGCTTCGCTCTTATGTATTTATCTCTTTCTTGGCTAAGTGCTTGATGTGATTAAGTAGATCTAGTTATTCTCTGTGTTGTTGATGATTGAATGAACATTAGATCTGATATATGAGATTCTTAGTGCTTGATCTATTGAAGCTAACCTATATTTATGTGGATAAGTACTGAATCATTCTTAGTATAAGTATTCATTGTGATTCTCTGTGCCTTCTGTGAAGTATATTAATGAATGTATGTTAAGGAATAACCAATGCTAAGTGCATTGTAAGAAAGATAATCACAGATATGTGTCCCAGATAAGGTTGCAAAGACCTGAGACTTGCAACCACCCCTGCCTCTACCTCAGGTGAGACTTCATCTGCTTCGCAGGTTTTTTCGAAAGTGCTAGTAGTTAGGGATTTACTGGTGTGCTCTTGAGAGTTGAACCCTAGGTCTGCCCTTGTGCCAACAACACCAAGACTTCTTACAATTACTTGCACATAGCTCTACAAATATCACACAGTATGCACAAAGCATCTACAATCCATACTTAGAACTTAGCCCAATATCACACAGATATACATATATCCCTCCCCTTACATTTTCTAGACATCTATTTATACTTTACAAAATAGGCCTAAACATGGGTAAACCCATGGGCCAACATCCCCATACACATTACATAATCCCAAATCCCAAAAAGAACCCAAAAAGGGGTCGAGATACCACGATCTCTGATTCATCTTGTGCTCCTCCTTTGACAAGCTAGCGAAGTCCCAAAGTAGGTCAAACTTGACCAAGGATCTCCCAAAACTTGTTCATGGGCCAACAGGCCCCCAACACTCACTTGTGACTCATCCCGAGTCACTCTGATTTGTGTAGTTCTGCTTCGAAATCCTCGAGCATGGCCCGAGCTGCTTCGACTTGTTGTTGTTCCACAACCTCCTATTTAGAGAACTCTTGGATGACTGCGTCGTTGACAGGTCCCTCCAGGCGTTGTTCAGTTGCAGTGACAACCTGCTCGAGTTCTACTCCTCAGCCTTCGACCTCTGTGAACAATTGCTAAGCCTTATACTATACAGGTTGGAGCCATTGAGTTACTTCCAAAACTCTACTCTAGATAGTGTGGATTTGCTGCTAGGTGGTGCATTGTTCTTGGGGTCGCTTCATTCTTTCCATAGCTGATAGGGGCCTCAACTACAGTTGTATTGTCTCAGCTTGTTGCTTTTCTTCTTGGAATTGTGACTCTAGTGCCTGCAATTTTGGGTTCTCAGTGAGTTTCTCATATGTCTCGGCACTGCAATTACTCATATTCTTTCATTCCATGGAAAGGGCCTTTATCCATTCAATTGTACTCTGGGCGGTTTCTTCTCTTTGATCTCTTACATCTTGAGGAGTCTCGAGCACTGTGTGGAGCTCTAAGTCTGCTATGTGTTGCTATAGCTGTTGGATAGCTTCTATGAGCTACTTGACTTGCTACATGACTTGGTCCTCTGCCATTATTTCTAATACTGTCACAGAGCAAAGTGCTATGTTGACCACTTCTTTCACTTCGAGTTTCTCCGTGAGCAACTGTTCTTTTCCTTGTTGCATCTGTGATTTGTCTTCATCAAAATTCACTTGGAGAGAAATCTTTTCTTGTTCTGCAATGTTGTGTGGTTCTATGAGTACGCCTTACACTTTATTCAAGGCCTAGGTGGCTTGTTCTATTTCTTCTTGTGTTTTTCAAAGGTGAACTTCGACTGTATCAGCTAATCGGTTTAGTTGGGCTAGCTCATCTCCCAAATCTAGTTCTCCCGATGGCCGGGGTGCAGTGAAGACTTCGTGGCTGGATTGAAGGGCCTGTTGTACCCCTCAGAGTTTGACTTCAATTCTATCATATATTTCTTCCTTCTTGGCTTCTTGTTTCTCTGTTATTTTCAGTGAAGAGTCATTCAGGGTTGTGATGATGAAGTCAAAATCATCGGAGATGAGGAAAGTCTACATCTTAATCATGGTGGATTTTGATTTCTTCTGGGAAGAAGGTTTCAGGGGGGAACCTTCCTCTTCTTCAAGGGGTAAACCTCATCTTAGGGCAGTGTTACTTTGCTTGGCTTCTGTTCATATTCTACTTCATCATCACCCTCTTGGTCGGGTGACACTGATGCAGTCTTTCCTAAGGTGCTGCTTAAATTTTGGACCTCCTCAATATTCTTGGGTGTATTATGTTCTTTATGAGTGTCCTCTAGGCTATCAAGATCAGATATCTCTGTAGGGTTGGCGGGGATAAGGAGGTCAACAGACCATTCCTTAGTGATCTCCTCAAGGTATTCTTCTGTGAGTTTATAATATGACTGGAGTTTCTCTTTATGTTCATCTACTTGCACTGTAATGTAGATGAAGTGTCAATATGCATTGAACTTCATCAGGGGTCGGAACCTTTGTAAGGTGTTGGGAGTCATGTGAGGCTTAGCTTCAATGGCTCTCTTTAGCTGGAGGTAATATGTGTGAAACACAACATTTGGCTGCCACTATTTGTTCATATCACTTGAATACCAAAGGGTAGTGAACTTCGCAGCAAGCGGTTCAAATGACTCTATGTCTGGGAAGGTCAAACCTTTGGGCATCTCCCATCCAACAAATGAAATGAGGATCAGGATCCAGCTGAAATGAAATTCATAACCTTGATCCTATGCATCTCGACAGTTTAGTTCCAACTGGTTAACTAGGTACTTCACCCAGTTCATCTGTAGGCTTTCCGAGCACTTCCCTGCAAGGTCAACGACAAATTCGGTGACCTGCGTAGCTCGGCTCTTCCTTAATAAATTTCCAGCTATTAGTTGACATGTTAGGCACACTACGCCACTCTAGATGGAAGCTACCTTGTAGCCTCTTATTCCCTTCTAAACATCGCCATATGTATCCTTGATCTTTTGTGCTAGCACATGATCTGTGGCCTTTCTTGGGTAGAAGTCATGTGGGTCAGGTCCTTGCATAATCAGTCATGTGATTCTATGGATCAACTTTGGGTCAACTGTAATACGATGGTCTAGCCATAAGTAGTCACCATGGTAACATGACAATAGAAGCTTGACACATGCGTTGACTTCCTGGTGTCTTCCAAAGTGTGGGATCTTCATGAAATTTAGCAGGGTGGACTATGCGAGGTTCATTGTCCACGGCTGGGGAATTATCTTTGAATTATTCCCCTTCATTTTGGTTAGGTACTTGTACAGGGTGAGCATACCATATATATTGTGATCTCTGAGGTTGAAGTTATTGAACTTCAATGCTATGATCTTATCCTGGTCTTCTCAAACTGCATGTATCCCCTTCGGGAGGTACATAGTGACCATGGTGTACTTGAAATCTCTTTGCACTCTATCACGATTCACCGCGCCAGCCAAAGGCGGGATGTAATCAGGCAATATGGTTGGAATCAGCTTCGCATTTGATAAGTCATCTTTGTGCTTGGTTCTCGTTTCCACTGAGGGTTGGGATGATCTGGCTCTACGAGTAGTATATGGAGATGCTTGCAGTCCTCTCGTCGATGCCACTTGTATACCTGCAGAAATTGACATTACGCGTTCAGTCATGAGGTCGATGAAAACTTCTTCAACAACTTTCTCTGCATCACTGAACTCGTCCGACACACATGCTCGGGGTTGGAAATATTAGGTTTGAGGAGTAACTTAGACACTACAATGGGATAGAGGACAATAGCGCAATGATCACTTTGTAAAATCAACGAGTCTACGGGCTTAAATTGACAGTTAGAAAAAGTGTTCTTGGTTCATGGCGTGATGGGATAAATAGATAACTTGGCAACGGATCTCTTGCAATGAGTGAGAAACCTTCATTAACTATGTTATTTCCATTATGGTGTGGTCCAATGGTCTGGTGGCGAACCATAAATGCCTTTCTACCCATTCGGATGGTCGGTTGAACAGTTAAATTGTTCCCAATGGCTATATTGCTTCGCCCTGGCGAAGTTCCATGTGACGTTGTTCTTTTATCCCAGCGAAGCTCCAATTTTGCAAATTTTCCCTCTGTGAAGTTCCCTCTGGAACCTTCTATAACTTTTTGATCTTATCTCTCTTCTTACTTAGCATTCTGGCCTACTTTCTAGTGAGCTTCATCTCGATATTCCTTTTTCCATTTTGATTCTTATTTGTGTTTAGCATAGTTACTTCGCGTTGTTGATATTCTTTTCTAAGATTCGAGGTTGATACTTCCTCTTTATTTGGAATAGGTACTTCAATCTTCTATGGGTCTTCTATTGTTCTTGCAACTTCGACATCCGGGTCTCTGGTGTTAAATAGCTTCGATCTGTTCTTCTTTTATTCAATCAAGTGTGCGATTCTTCTAGTCATGAAATCCTTTAAATCTTTCTTCTTCTTCTCTAAAACATCTTCTTCGTCCTTCCTTCTAGCCTGATCTCTTTCAATCCAAGGTTTTCATAGTAACATGGTAAATGGGGCACCGTTCTCAATAAATTTAACAATCTCGAAATCCTCCTCTGTCGAAGTCACATTTGCATTCATAGGTATCTGGGTGAGCTTTCCACATAGGTTTATCAACTTTATTTTTAATAGTCCTATTCCTCCTAATGAAGGAATCATATAAGGCCTTCTTATATATTCCTAAGTTCTTTCTGTCATGATATTCACCTGTGTTTCCTCATCTAGAACACAGTCAATGTCGAAGTCTCTGATTCTTGTTTCTAAGCATGCTTTTTCTTTGAGCATCTATGATAAGTTGACACGTCGGTGGTCATTAAAGGTGTATTTTATCTGTAGCAATTCTTTCTCTGATTCTTTCTTGGGTTCTGCCATAATCGTAGTTTCTAGATCTTCCTTAGGGTTTTCTTGTCTCATGTTCATTCCTTCAAGATTATCAATCATTCTAGGGAAATCCAATACTTCATGGTTCATAGCTTGGTAACAAAGACAACTAGGTATTCTCCCAGGGCATTCCTTAGCAAGGTGTCCCAATTTTCTGCAGTTGTAACAAAGGGTTAATCCTCTCTTTCTTTTAAATGATCTCAAGCTCTTCTTGTACTGCATGTTAGGATCATAGTGGCTAATCTGCAAACATTTCTTTCTAGGATCCTGCATCCACTTGTTAGTCCAAACATTCTTTCTATGCATAGGTATAACATATCTTTCACTATTCTTATCAGATCTACACAAATCAAACCTATTTCATCTATTAGTGCCCTAGTTTTCAAGCTAGGACAGAATCTATCAAACATACCTATATCCATACTGTTGAAACAAAAATTTCCACTAATCTTACTTATACAAAGCACACAGATTTCAGATCTAGAATTTTTCACTATTCTTACCTTTATTAGAGTACAAAGCATTTAGATCTTACCTCTTTTCTTCAGATCAAACTTCTTTTCTTTAGCACAGATCTTCTCAAACTAAGTAGAGTACTGCACACCAGGGCGACAGATCTATGCACAAAGATTTCACAGTTTCAGGTTGGATATTTGCACAAAGCTTCTTCTTCCTCAGTTCCCAACACTCATAGTTTCAATTCCCGGCAATGAAACCATTTGTTGGGATAGAGGCAGACCCAGGGTTCAATGCTACAACAACGCACCAACAAAACTCTAACTACCAGCCCTTTGGGTAACACCTGTGAAGTAGATGAATTCTCACTCGAGGTAGAGGTAGGGGTAGTTGTAGGACTCAGGTGCCTGCAACCTTAGCTGGGACACAGATCTGTGATTTTGACACTTAACAGAGCACTTAGCACTGACAGTTCATCAATATTTGACCATTATCTACTCCGTAGATAAAACATAGCATCACATCATTCATTCAGATCTAATGTATCTAAGCACTTATCATAGAGAGGTATATTAGATCTAGCAGATTCAAGCACTAAGAACATTCTCATAGGTCAGATGTAACATCCATATACATCATTATAACAAAGCATAACAGAACTATCTATCTATATCAAAGCATTTATCAAGTAATGACATAAACACATCAACACATTGCACAAATCATAGCAACACAGCATGTACGTGGTTCACCCCCACCCTAGGGCTACGTCCACCGACTCTTTTTCTTTATTATCTTCAGCCAAGCTTATTACAAGCACATAGCATCAAAATCCTACTTCATAGAATACAGGAGATCTGCGTGCACTTCGCCAGATCCTCGTTCTCCGAGTTAGGGTACAACACCAAGACTTCTTACAATTACTTTCACATAGCTCTACAAATCTCACACAGTATGCACAAAGCATCTACAATCCATACGTATCACTTAGCTCAATATCACACATATATACATATATCCCTCCCCTTACATTTCCTAGACATCTATTTGTACTTTACAAAATAGGCCAAAACATGGGTAAACCCATGGGCCGACATCCCCATACCCGTTACATAATCCAAAATCCAAAAAAGGACCCAAAAAGGGGCTGAGATACTATGATCTTTGCTTTGTCTTGCGCTCCTCCTTTCGCAGGTTGTCAAAGTCCCAAAGTAGGTCAAACTTGACCAAGGATATCCCAAAACTTAGTCAAGGGCCAACACCTTTCACCTGGAACATTTGAGTAAAAGACCTATTCACATTGGCTTGGAAAAACATAGCGATCATGTCCTCTTTCAAACACCATTGTTTTAATCATTGGAAATCCATTGGCATGTTGAATAATAGTTCTTTCCTCATCACGTTCAAGCATTCATAACCTATACCATTTGACATCGAACTCAACTAATTTGAAGGAATTAAAGTCTCACTCAATTATATCGTTTAAATACCCATAGTATCTATTTTTAGATTCTCGGAGATATTTGTCACTCCTACAGGAAACATTAGTGACCTGGAATACTGTAGCTATCCCACTATCAGAAGTTTTCTTGGTTTCATCCAAATGTTTGATGCGAAATTTACGACCATTGCACCACATGGCCTTGTGGTGTTTCAACTGCAATATGTCAGATATGTAAAATATGTATTGTCAATTAATAAATTAACATATATTTATATAACTTTGAAAGTATCTGAAAAATACAGTACACATGTAGTCACATTAATATAATATAAAATAACTGAAGAAAATGGGTGAATTTGCTTACCTGTCCATCTTTCAAACCATATGATAAATCAATTTCCCTTTGTGTAACATTGGCATCTCTGTTACGACGAGCTTCTCTAACCAATTTAGACAATCGTTGCCATGATAACATACCTCCATTATGTTGTTTACATCTTTCAATCCATACATTCATCCAGTCAATATTATTTGCAATGTATAAATGCAATGCATCCCACTCTTGAGCAATTGAATCAAAAAAACATAATTCACCAATATTAAATATTAGTTATAACGTACAATATGCAGGTAAATATAAATATTTATAATTTATGAAATAAATTATATTAATATATTAATGAGTATGATAATATACACAAAAAATGAAACTTTATATGTATTATTAATATAAATTTTCACAATTATTAATATATTACCTCTCATTTTTTTCATTCTACCTTGCCCCAACAGATGCTCCTGATCTTAATTTTTTTTGATGGAGTTCACATCCCAAATGCAATCCACTGCATGCATAGTTGGCACTAATAATTTAGGAAGATACTGACTAATATACACCATGGATTGATATACCATATATCCCTCCACCATAGAACCCTCAAGACGTGATCTTTGTCTAACCAACTCCTTCAATGATTTCAAGTGCCTCTCCACCATCCACATTGACCTTGTGTGAACAGGTCCACAAATTTCAATCTCCTCAACTTGGTGTATGAGGTAGTGTTCTTGTCCATTGAAAAATGTAGGAGGTATATACTTTTTCATTTCACACATTAGATGAGTAATTTCTCTCTTCCAATACTTTATATCATCTTCATGGATTTATTTTAATGACAACCATCTACATCAGATCATGCCACAAGAAAATAACTTATTTCAACATAACATAATATAATATATTACATTACATTACAATGTATTAAATGTTTGTAAGGCTGGTAGAGACGAAGCCATTCCATCGAGCATGTTGTAGTTGATGTCTCCTTAATGGATCACAGGTAGAACAATATCTAACTCCAATTTGGATTAGATGGCCCATTCAAAGTAATTAATTGTAATTTATGAGAGTAGGTGAGATGGAGGGAAGAGCTCGAGGAGCCCCCTTTTGTGAAAATATATTTGTTTTTTGTTTAGTAGTTGTAGTAGAATATAGGATAGGAAGAAAATAGAGATCTGAGACTCTGTAGCAGTCTGAGATTACCCAGATTTTAACAAGCATTCTCATTAATACAAAGAGTAGTTCTTCCTGCATGAGATTCTTTGTGTGTTTATGCATTTGATGAATGTATTTGTATGTTTTTATGGGTATGTTGTATATGTATTCTAGATGCCATCTATAGGGATAGACATAATTTGTTGTATGTGACTCCTTTGATTTTCAATTCTGGGTTCTTTGCGGCTTCATGCAAGAGGTTTCATGACATAACACTGAGGGTTTTGTAAGCCAGTGCAAGAGTGAATTTCTGGTTTCTGTGGAATTCAAACAGAGACATGCTAGGAGGGGGCACTAGAGAAAGTCATAGAATCATGAAGAAGCCTCAAAGTTACTGAATACTCTAGAGGTGAGACTGTGCAGAAGAGGGAATAGAGAGAAGACAGAATCACTGAAGGTTCTGTACAACTCTGCCAGGAGGGAATCAAGCATGTGAAAAGAGTGCACAGAAGGAAATCTATTTTGAGTTCAGAGATAAGAGAAGTGTCACAAGAAAGAAACTTACTGAGTTTTTAAACACTCTATAGGCTCAATGAGTGCTTGAGCATAAGTTGTCAGGATGGGACTTGCATCTCTTCAAGGAGAGAAAGGGACAAAGACCATTGAAGTCTGAGTAGTTGAAACTCAAGGAGGACAAATACATGTGCAAGGAGTGCACCGGGCGAACACTTGAGTGAAGTGTTGATAGACAGTCGTCTGAAGGCTCGTCAAGCATAAGGAGTTGTAGAGGTTGAGAAACCCTTCGAGGTTTTAGAAATTGACAAAGATTAGAAAGGATAGCATTTTTCGGAACGCAAACAAGACCCAAAGTCTTAGGGCTTGCAAGGAGGAGATTGAAGGCCAAGACTTTTGAATCATCGAAATCTCCCAAGTTTGGGAAGAAATCAAAGCTTAGGAGGAGGAGCATAGATAGTCGTGGATCAGCTGTGGAAGAAAGGATATGGACCGTCGGACTGTACAACCAGAAAACGAAGGAGAATGTGCAGGAGATTAGATCTAGGCCATCAGATCTAGCGCAGATAATCGACAACCATTGGGTCTGCAAGAGTTGTGCAGACCTTAACGGCTCGTGCACATAGGAGACTTCACATTTCATCTTTTCGGGGTTTGGATAACATCGTGCCTAGATTTGAGGGTCATGAAACCCCGAAAAAAGTCAGGAGATTCCATTCAGCTGACGCGTTATAGAGGTCCACATAAGTTGGAGGTTTAAAAGGGGAAGAGTCAACATCATCGTGGTTTTCCATTAAGGAGAACATGTTGTGAGAGTTCAGTGTTTCACTGACTCACTACTGAAGAGAGTGAACGGAGGGAGCATCGAGTACTCGCAACATGAGAGATTGTGATTTAATCACAATCATTGATCAAGGGGAGGTTTGAACCATTGATTTGGTTCATCTCAAGTCAAGAATCGGGAATCTGAAGGGCAAGGGCTCAACTCCTTTACATCGGTAAAACGTGAATCCTGAAAGCGCCTTTTGGAGTAAGGCTCAGGTCACAGATTAGGGTCACATGGACAAGGCTCAAGGGAGGAGCTTGTCAACCGACATCCCTTTTTGGGGTTTCGTAGATTGAAAGACCAAAAGCGCTCACACTAGGAATCCTGAAATCGTGAGTTCTGAAATCTATTTGAAAGTGGATCTATGGTCACATGCAGTGGTCACGTGGGCACAAGATAAGGAAAGAGCCAGAGCTCTTCAACCCTTATCAGGGTTTGAAAAACCTGAGGTCATAGCATCGTGGTCGTGTGGAGGTGAAGACTCACACCTGGTGCATGTTTGCGCAGGTGGGGTTTTCATGGAGGACCTGTGGATTGCTAAATTTGAGGTTCCAACAGGGACCCAAAGGAGTCGCTTTAGCTAATTCCATGGAAGAACGATACTTGACCAGGAGGTCGGCGGACCCTGTCGAGGCAGAGGTAGGGGGTTTGCATCACAATGTCTTTCATAATGGCATGAAAACCTCGATATGTGCAAGGTAAAATATTTGACGATGGTAACAAAAATTCACCTAACAATCTACAACATAACAAATAACTAGGTGAGATCGGAAGAGCGGTTCAGCAGGAATGCCGAGACCGATCTC
>CBVK0100485267.1:0-18710 GCA_900067695.1 Picea abies
CAGAGTTCCTTATACCAGTCAACCAGATAAAACTGTCCGACCCCGACCTCATCAACAGTCCTGTGGTCACTCACAAAGAATATGATGCACCCAGCAGTAGAAAAAGGAAAAATAAGGAAGAGGTGCAAGAGCCGAACAATGCATCAGAAGAGACTGCTTCAGATTCACCTAGAGGGGGAGGAAGTGATGAAGTAGACAAGGAAGCGAATGACAGGAAATAAGACAAACCAGAGCAGGGTGAAGTAACACCTCCCAGGGACCCCCTTGATGAAGCCGAGACATCCAAGAAAATAAAGGTTTCCCCCACAAAACCTACATCGCAAAAGAAGTCAAAAGCCAGTAAACTGCCATTTCAGACTATGCTAATGGTGGATGACATCGACCTCATCATCGCTGCTATGTCAGATACCTCAGAGGACATTCTACATCGCAGTAAAGAAAAATAGGAGACCATGTATGATAGGATTGCAACAGAGTTGAAAGGGGTACAACAAGCCCTCTACTCCATATGTGCAGTGTCTATTGCACCACCGTCATCAGAAGAAGCAGAGTTGGGAGATGAGGATGTCCAGCTACGTAGATTAGTAGACTGGACAAAATCTCACCTTCGTCGTGCCTAAGAGGAAAAATAATATTCCATAGAGGCCTTGAAGAAAGCAAAAGAGGAATCCATAGAGAAACATCGGGTTGCGCAGCAAGAAAAAGATGACCGCTAGACAAAGTTTGTAGAGGATAGAGCGCAGATCCAGAAGGAGAAAGAACAGTTGCTCGTAGAGCATATTGGAGTTAAAGAAGAAGACACTAGAGCACTTTTCTCTATGACGAGATTAGAACAGATCGAAGAACATCTAGTGGACATTCAGGTGGGGAATCTTGCTGAAGCCATTCAACAGCTCCAACAAAGAGTAGTAGAACTAGAATTACAAGCTATGCCAAGCACTCCGTAGGAAGTGAGAGACCAAAGGAAAGAAACTACCTGGAGCACAGTCCAGAGAATCAAGGCATTGGCCTTAGAATGAAAACAACTCAACAATCGAAGTGTGCAAACCTACGATCACCTTGTAGAGGACCCTGAACTAAGGAAACTGGAGTCACAGCTCCAGGAGGTAAAGCAGCAAGCAACAACAGTGTAAGCACAGTTGAAGCCATTATCAACGGTAAAGAGGATGAAAAGGTCCCAAGAATAGAGCATGGTTCAACAATAGGTCCATGCCATCCATAGAAAATTCATGGAAGTGACTTAGAAGCTCTAGCCAATGTAGGATGAATCTTGCACACTTTTTGATGAAATTGAAGGACGAGGTGCAAAACTAGAACAAGTGGTCAGCTCAGTTGAACAATGATTGGAAGGACCTATGACCGAAAAAGTTATCTAGGATTTCTTCGACAAGGAGGCTCTAGAGAAGCAACAATTCGATGCAGCTCAAGGCATTTGAGGAAGAGTTACCCAGATCAGAGTGACTCAGGACAAGTCACAGGTGAGTGTTTGGGGCCTGTTGGCCCTTGACTAGGTTTTGTGGAAACACTGGTCACGTTTGACCAATTTTGGGACTTCGATAGGATGATCGAAGACAGAGTGCCAGGCGAAGTTCATATCACGGGATATTGCCCCCCTTTTTAGACTTTTTGGGTTTCAAGTTTATGTAATAGGTATGAGATGTCAGCCTGTGGGTTTACCTATGCTTAGGCCCTTTTGTAATGTATAAATAGAAAGCTAGGCGATGTAAGTAGAGAGAGGTGTGGTGCTAAGTGATATATTGTGTTGAGTGTAAGTGATGTAAGTAGTTGGATCTATGTGATTGAGTTAGCTTTGTGCATAATGCGTGTTGAGAACTTGCAGAGCTAAGTGCAAGTGATTGTAAAGAGGCTTTGTGTTGTGACCTGACTCGGGGAAGGAGGATCTGGCAAGGTGCACACATATTTCTTGTCCTATGTGGAGTGGGTTTTGATGCTCTGTGCATGTAAGGAGATTGACATAATATAAAAAAGAAGACAAAGAGTTGGTGGACATAGCCCCACGCTGGGGGTGAACCACGTATATTATGTGTTATGGTTGCTTTTTTCATTATGATTGTTATTTGAGTTATGCTTAGTATATCAATATATGTTAGATGCATATGATATAGTAGCTTAGTGATTAGTAATGCGAATGAATACTAGATCAAATATATTTCTATATGCTAAGTGCTTGGATGTGTTAGATCTTGTTGAATTCTATGATGTTCTGTAATTAGGGTTTTCTCCTGTGAAGTGGATAAGGGATAAATAATAATGAATGTTAACTGCTAAGTGCTATGTTAAGTATTCTAATCACAGATCTGTGTCCCAGCTAGGTTGCAGACACTTGAGTCTTGCAACCCCCCCCCTACATCTACCTTGGGTGAGACTTCATCTGCTTCGCAGGTGTTGTCGAAAGGGCCAGTAGTTAGGGTTTTGTTGGTGCATTGTTGAAGCGTTGAACCCCGGGTCTGCCATTGTGCCAACAGGTACCTAGTACAATCTAGTGAGTGTGAATACATTATCTGATGTCAAACACTTGTAGAATCAATCAAGAAATATTCAATGATGTAAACCCATTGTCGATCACGAGGAAGCTTACCACTGAGGACTGTAAGCTCCAAAGTACAATTCTAAATCCCTCTCCTAGATAACGTGTTGAATTCGATAGGAATATATCCATAAAAGGATGGCCTTAATGTATCCCCCATAAATTTACATGAAACATACACCAAGAGATGTTGTGAAGAGATAGAATCATCAAGTACAAGTGACATTGGGATGGCCAACATGGATGGTCAACAAGACAACAAATGTTTGACTTGGGTTTACTTCTCTTGAACATATATCATGAAATAATGATGTCCTAAAAACATTGAATCATTGAAGAGAACCATTGATATAGTGCAACAATGCATGAGGCATTGAAGCACTCTCCATAGTGACTGGAAGAGTAACCAGTCGAAGAAGTATATGACTCATACTGATGGTAGAAATCCTAGGAAATCTATAACCCAACTATAAGATGAAGACACAAATAGATACCATGTTCAAGGGTGACATGACTAATGGTTGCCACTTTTTAGAATATAGATCAATGGTAAAAACAAAAAACCTCACTCTTTGTATTTATGAGTGTCTCCTTCGTAGTTTTACAAGTAGAAAAGAGAGATAAAAGTGTGCTCGATGGTGTATTTTTTGTATAGTTTTACGAGTCCAAAAATGAGGTAAATTTTACTCAATAACGTGTCTTTTTCATGGTTTAAAGAGCATGAAAAAGAGTTAAAATTTATCTCATATAGAGAGATGGAGTGGCTCAATGACATGCTTATATGTTCTAAGCGCATGGAACTAACCTAGGTAAAATGAATGCAACATAGTACTGGAAAGTGAGATCCACTCATGGTAGCAAATCTCCCCATGGGTGTAGGTCCACAAAAAGGAGGCAAGCTAATGCAAAAGGAAATAGGTCAAGTGTGACTACAATGCAGTAAGTAGGATCAAGTAAAATAACATCACAGTAGTAAGAACCAAGAAAAAAACAACAATATGCATGTGTGACCATAAAGTAACATAAAATATGGAAATCCCATTGGGATGTGCCCAAAACATACATGAGGAGATAAGGATGAGGGTCAACTTTGAGTCAAGGTAGATCTAAAGGAGGGTTCATAGGGCTACAAGAAATCATAGTATGGGAACTAGATGGAAATCAATGTGCTAATTAGGGCACCCATAAAGGGTAGGCAGTACAATATAAGTTACAACATGCAATAAGGAAATGGCTAATGTCACAACCTAAGGATTTGTGATGGTAGAATGGATGGTTAATAATGCAATATGGTGTGGTAGTGAAAAAACTATACCTATATGTGAGTTTGATACATGTACCTGAAGTTCAATGGATGTCACCAAAAATGCCAAATAATGTGACTAAGTCCTGCAAAATGTCAAAAACTAGACCCTTTTGTCAAAATTATGCTTTAGAAACTTATAAAAAATCACAAAAATGATCCAAAAGTGAAATAACCATAAGGAACTTACTTGTGGTAGGTGTGAAAAAGGCCTTTTATAATCCAAAAAGGTAAAAATTCCTTTTATGGTAAAAATGGGTCATTTTCACACTTACCTTATGTAAATTTGAAAAGTTGAGTGAAAACCATCCTACCTCCAAGAGATTCTGAAGTAGATTGCATGAGTTTCAGCTGATGGAATCTAAAATTGTCTAAACTAGGTGTTTCTTCATCTCCTCTTTATTTTAAGTCCATTCTTTAAGTTTTTTTATGCTAGTTGAGATTGTGGGAGACCCTAAGAAACTCAGGGTTGTGTGGTTGCACCTGGTCACTGAGATAGTTGTGATTGGTCACATGCTACCAGTAGGGAATATTGCAACCAATAACATCTTTCACCACAAACAGGTGTGACCATGGCCTAAAATCTTAATTCTAGCCCAAAATTTTGAAAATTTTCATTGTTTCTCTAAGGGAAGATTTGTCTTGAATTCTGCAAAGCCTCTTCCAACCATGATCGAGTGGAAAGAGAGAGACCACAAGGTTGATGATGTATCCACTTTGGGTGAAAAACACACTTTAGTAGACTTACAATATTATGGGCTTTTGAAATTCTTTCAAATCCAAAATATGATATCCCAATCAAGGATTTTGGATGCGTCGATGAGGTTTTGGAAACAAAACCATCAATACTTTGAGGTCGGAGACCAACACCTATGTATCGAGGTAGAGGAAATATATTTCATCATTATTTTGTCATGATGTGGGGAACCAATGATCCTATAAGGTGGGCTAAGTAGGTGTTACCCATGATTTTGGTCATCTTGATGGTGTATTGATGATGGTGTACTCAAGCTCCTAACAAAAACTTTCTCCTGAGAAAAGTGACATTCATCTCTTCCCAGAAAACATATTTCTGAAGAGAGTTCGCAAGTTTCTTATAGCCTAGGGTGCGAGAATGACCCATTCTCATAGGCTACCTTCAACTAGGGTGTGAACTTCTCGCACTATGCTATATATCTAGGGTGTGAACTTGTTCTCAAGCTTGGAAAAAGATGAAGTTTCGATGGTTCTAGAAGGGAATCTTCTAGAGAATGCGTTGGCACTCGAATGGTTATCATTTTATTGGTTTCCCTGATTTGGTGGGATCATTCTCATCCAAGTAACCATCTCATCCTCTCCTATATATTGATGGGATTCTCATGGAAAAGGTTAAGAAAGATTAATTGGAGAATTGGTGAAGGAATTGTGTGAAGGACCTAGCTTGAACAGGAGCTTGGAGACTCTAGCAAGTCTATCAAGAGGAGTTGGATCTTCTTCATGCTAGGATCGAGCAAGTGTGTGTGTTGGAACCAAGAGTCACTGAAAGGAAGCTTGCGACATCAAGGTGATCAGGTTGTATCTTCTACTTTTGATTAATATGATACAACGGCATGTCCTTTTACCATAAAGTCATTCTTACTTTATTGTGTCATTCCTTGATCATACACATAAGTTGACGATTGAATATATTTTTCTATCTTCACTTTGGTTGGTTTGTGTTTTCTTGGTCTTGACCTCACGAGAGCACCGGAGCGAAGCAGGAGCAACAAAGACCCTAGGAAGCGATACAAAGTTATGTCACTCGTTCCTCTTTGCTAGCTAATTCAATGGTCATAACTTAGGGAAAGAGTCATGTCCTATCCTGTTTTTTTCTAGATCTAGGTGGATCTAGGGAGATCTGTTAGTGTCCGCACCTACCGATTAGTCCAATAACAAAATTGACGACTCCACTGGGGAGGCAACCCGATTTCTTTGTGGTTTTTGGTGTTTTCCCTTGGCCATTTTCTCTTGCCTTACCTTTCTCCATTTCTATCAATCTCTGAGTCTTCAGGACATCCTGATAGACCCTCTGGGTCCAAAAGTCCCTTCAAATGTTTTGTCTTTTTCCAAAAATTTTCCTAGTTTTAGGCATTCTCGCACTGAACCCCACAGTGGCTTGTGAGAATACTTTGAGTTCGCACTTTGATTTTAAGTCCAGTGCGAGGTTCTTGCACTCTGCTCAAAGCTATCCTGCGAGAATGAACCATTCTCGCACTGTGCAATACTGATAGCCTGCGAACCCTCTTTTAAAATTTTTGGATTTAAGATTTTTTCATGTTCAACTGCCCAGATCAGTATAGGTGTCTGAAAAGAACTTCTTGGACCATTGGTTGATGTTTTCTTGTCTTCGGATTTTGTGCTCGATCAGTCTTCGGAAATCAAAGGCTCTTCCTGTCCATCTTTTTCTCGACTCTCATCTCTTGACTTTTCTTGGCAAAGATATACTCTCTGATTTTGGAATCTGAGTGCTTGTTTGGTTAAGAACCGATGATCGATTTGAAAGTTGGGATTCTTTGTCTTTCTCATTTGCTCATTATTTGGAAGATTACTTTTCTCATGCAATTGAAAAGACTAGTTTTGTCTACTTGTCATTTTTGTTTCCATTGAAAGATTGGTTTGGGTTTTTGTTTATTGCTTGTTCATTAGTTTTTGGTTTTCCTCACTTTCACCATCATGGTGTAGATCCTTTTTGAAAAGTAAAAAACATTTTTTCCTTTCAAAAGCATTTTCATCTATGAAAATATTGAAAATCCATTGTTGAAATTATTGAAAAAGAACCAATAGAGAATTGTCATTATTGCGTGATTTGTTGAGATTGCATTTCAAAGAAAATTGTGTATCGTAGTTCAAGATTGTTCCAGAACATTTCTCTTTCCCTCCCGTACATAGGATTCATTGAATGAAAATTGATATAGTTCACTCCTATCTACGCATTGTTGGGTCAAAGTCTCTCACAACATCAGTTTCATCTCCGTTTCCTTTGAGTAACAACGGCCATTAATAACATTGCGTAAATTTTAAAATTTAACTAGTAACTCTTTTCTAGGGCTCTATTACACCAACATTTAGCTAGGCTAGCACTTTGGAATAGGTAGAGAGATACACTCTCCAAATCATGAAACACACAATAACATCTTGTGTTAAGGAGTGTCAAATTCCATTTACAACATTTTTTCTTGGGAAGCCCTTCTCACACAAGGGTCAAACCCGAGGTTGCATTGATATTGACAAAGTTACTCACCCTGCTTTGTTGATATCAGTGTAGAGATTGCACGTATTACGGGGGTCACTTGGAGGTATACCCACAATGATGAGTGGAAGCCTCTTGAGTTGATTTCAGGCTAGATACCCTACCCTTGCATGTGGATCAGACTGTCGACTGTCCCCCCAGGCTTTATCATTGTCAGTGGTAACCTTAGTGGCCTATATTCTTAAGGTCTTACACAAGGTGACTGTGAAGGGGCAAGTCTTCACGGTACCTGGAATCGATGTTGGCCAAACTCACTTGGGATCCTTGGAGGGTATAACCACAATTATGTGTGGGAGCTTGCACCAGGGTGTAAGTCCATTAAGCAGGTCGTCAGCGTAACTTTTCCACCCTAGCCTAGCCCCTTCTCATCTCGTTGTTGCGACGTTGGCTTTCATCACCAACTAGTGACTTCATAATTGGAAGGTCTTGTTTTCTTGGTTTTGTTTCCTAGATTTTGTTTACTAGCGCATGTTGTTTGTTTACCCAAGTTGACCATAAGATTTTCTTCATAATTTTTTAACTCGTTCACAATAGATCCTCCATGTTGTTCATGTAGAATGTAGGGTTTATCTCCAGAGCATTTGGAAGGTTCACAACCCCTGCCTACAAGCTCACCTGAGGGCTCTCCTCAACAAAGTGAAGTCCAAGATGTTACCACTCCATAAGTGGAATGAACCAACTCTCTAGAATATTTCCGAATTACCAATACACGAGAGGACTTTCAACTTCACCCTGATTCTGAGAGATAGATTATGCGAATGAATTCTTCCGGAGACTTAGTTGTTGTGTCTTCTAGATCACCGATTGGACCCTTTCCAGGAATAGAGGGCCAAGATACTTTTTGGTCTACGGGCGTTTTTAGATGGGACCTTTTTGGTGTAGGATTGGGCATTGAAATCACCATCTCACCTGTGCTCTCTGAAACCTCTAACCCAGACACAATATTGTTTACTACTGCCTATTATTTTCCTGGTATGGATGCTCCGTGATCTGACCACATCTTGACCATCCCTATAGAAATGGTCCATTACACAGATACTACGAGTATTCACACCAGTATTACCGTGGTTAGTCAAGCCCCCATCGGCACACCACTCTCGCCTAGTGTCACCCCGACACTACCAACCGGGTATCATGCATTGAATGCTTCTATTCCCACTCCTACACAAACCCCATCTGACACTCCTGGTGGTCCCTCTTCTTCTGGGAAATCTCTTCCCGATTTCATTCCGACACTTCCTCAACCCCCTTTTGGAGGACCTTTCTCGTCCTCCACTGGCAGCATTAATTCTAGTGGCACTATTCCATCATTCACACCAAATTACCAGATTCCTGTTGGTGGACAATTTCACCAAGGAGGTTTGACTCAACCCCCCCTTGGTGGTAAAATTCCTATTGGAACGTAAATCCCTATTGGAACACAACCCCCAATTGGAACACTGCCCCTAATTGGAACACAACCCCCGATTGGAGGACAACCCCCACCGACCCCACCTTATGGAAAAAACATACCTCCATCCTTGGCCCAGTATTGGAATCATCTGATACAACATACTCCTCAATCGACTGGGGGGAAACAGCTTCCAGCTGCATCCATTATACCCCCTAATATAGGCCAACCATATCCATGCACGTCCAATCCTATTTGGGGCTCGAATGCTCAAACTCACATCCCTATTCAAGGATACAATCCCATGAGCTACTTTCCTCTACAGCCACCACCGAATCTGCCTGGGTCTTCACATTATATGTAGACTTCTTATGGTCCTACTGGTTTGCCGACAGGGCTTCCTCCCCAAAGCCACCAGTACCTGCATGTGAACCGAAAGTTACCCTTCTTGGCCACTTTGGATCTCCTGGACTTGTCACAGATTTTAAATGATCCAATTCATCACTCTCCCCAATGGCCCGCTATACCAGCCAAGCTACCATAAGACATCCCTAAATTTGATGGCAAAGCGGGAGAGGACCTGAACAATCACGTCATGACTTTTCACCTCTGGTGCTCATCCAACTCGTTGATTGATGACTCTATTCGTTTACGTATTTTTCAAAGGACTCTCACGGGTTCTGCTATGAATTGGTATATAGAATTACCATGAGGTTTCTTCACCGACTTCAACACCCTAGCTATGGCCTTCCTCACCCACTACCAATTACCGATCCGTTATGAAACGGGGATCGAGATTTTGAGTTCTTTAAAACAAAACAAAGCCACTCATATATCCAATCACATTCATGAGTGGCGATGGAGACGAAATCTCATCAAACTTGAACTTCCCGATCAGTTGCTAGCGGAGTGGTTCACAAAATCATTTGTGAACGACATCGGTCATGACATCGCCATGGGTGGAGTGGTCATGGAAGAGCAGGCCATAAGTCGTGCTCAATACCTTGACCTCATTTACTCATAAACGAGTACCCTTTATGACTTACTACTTGACGCACCTCATCCTTCCACTTTTGCCACTTCAACTACTCCAACTACTTCTCATGCAGCCGACAGTGTGATTGGCACTTTCCATGCCCAACCACATTTCACCTCAAGCACCAACCCCAAACCTACTTCTTCTAATGTTCAAAATGCTTCGTCTCCTGCCCCTCCCACCGATAAGAATTCTGGGGTAAATGCGGTTCAATCTACCCCAACCGATAAAAACAAATCCAAAAAGGGAAGGGGTAAGAATAAGGAGGACAAAAATACTTCTCAAGCAGAGTGAACCAAAACTCCACTTGTTGATGATAGGGATAAGCACAAACCTCGATACCCTTGTATTATCTGTGGTGATGATCACTACACGAAGGATTGTCCATGACGCGCTGAGGTCACTAAGTTCCTTCAAGGAGCCCCAAAACCACCTGCTCCAGTCATTTTGTCCCAACCCTTCCCGTCTCAACAACAGGCCCAATTGGTCATTCATGACCAACCCTCCCCTTCTACTACATCCTATGTATTGATGTGTACTGGAGATTCAAAGAAGAATGACATTGCACTCACCACTTGAGCCAAAGATTATTCTCCCTCTAAAGAGAATGTTGATGACCCACCTCCTTCATTGGTACAACCCTCTCCCACGACTCTACCTACCAACGGTCCTCTTCATCTCGAACGACTGAGCCTTGACACAGTTCTTTGACCCCCCCCAAAGGGCGTCGTTCAAAAATTAGCTTTCAATCCTCATGCTCATGCTACCCAAAACTACAACATTGTTGAAGATCTGGCCCAAGCACCTTCTGCGATGTCAGCCCTCGAAGTCCTTCAAAGTTGTCCCACATAATGGAAGGCACTATTGAAATCTATCGGTGGAATCGACCCAATGGACACAAATTTAATAATTTTTGACTTGGAAGATCACATTCCAAGGTTACCCCCTCAACGCACATTCCAAATCCAAGTGATTATCTCTGACAAAAACATTTGTCGAACCGTTATCGATGAGGGTGCCTCGATGTGTGTCATGTCTCTTACCTGCTGGAAAGTCATTGGCTCTCCCTCTTTGAATGAATCCCAAAACATTCTCAAAGCCTTCAATGGCTCCAGTTTTAAACCCTACGGTGTCCTTCCTTCGTTGCCAATTACACTAGAAGGCAAAACGGTCCAAGTCGAAGTAGAAGTCTTTGACGCTCCTCTCGATTACAATCTTTTGCTTGGCTACAGCTGGATCGATTCCATGCACACAATTGTGTCGACTCTTTTTCGTGTTGTACATTTCCCACATCATGGAAAGGTATTCACCGTCGACCAATTATCCTTCTTTAACTTAGATACCCGTACTGGCAACGTACCATTCATTGCTAAAACCCCATCGGGTTATGAGAACGTCTGTGTAGGCCTTCTCAAAGACTCTTCATTAATGGGTACTTTCCCCATTCCACCGCTTGATGTTCCATGCTCGTCCGTTGCTTCCATCAACATGATCTCCACCTTGATTCATAGAACTCCTACATCTCACGACCCATGGATGGTACCTGACCCTGGAGATCATCTTCATTATGGCAACGAAATACCGTTAAGTCCGGTCGAATCCGCCTATCAGGCCATTCAATCAACAACCCCTTCTACCCCCTTTCTTGGTGAGTTATCTCCAGATCCTTTCCATGTCATTTTTTCTATAGACAAGATGATCATGTCTGTCATGGAAGACACCCCTTGGGATGATGGACATCATCGTTCCATTCTCTTTCTAGAGCAAAATACCATCGAGAACTACCAATGGATCTCGACCCCCGACGCTAAACCTGTCCGGAAACGATTTCGTCCCGTTCACCCACGTAAAGAGGCTGTTATCAAGCTCGAAGTTGAGAAAATTCTCAAAGTCAGCTTTATTTACCCGGTGGCCCTCACTGACTGGGTTTCCAATCTTGTCTCGATCGACAAGAAACAAGGCACAATCTATGTATGCGTTGATTATAGGGATATCAACAAAGCTTGTCCCAATGGGGCATCGATTTCATGACATGTCACTCCCACTCGGCCGGGGGGCATGGATACATTATTGTAGCCATAGCTTACTTTACGAAATGGGCCGAGGCGATGCCGACATTTGACAACACTGGAAAGACCGTAGCATTATTCATTTTTAATCACATCATATCTCGTTTTGGTGTTCCCCAGGCTATTTTCACTAATCACGGTAGCCACTTTAGAAACTTCATGATGTCCAAACTCACTGGAAAGTTGGGTCTTCGCCATGAAAAATCAATGCCCTATTACCCACAAGCCAATGGCCAAGTCGAAGCAATTAGCAAAGTTGTCATAACTATGCTCCGACGAATGATAGGGATTCACAAAACAAGTTGGCACACAATGTTGTTTTTGGCATTGTGGGCTTACCGGACATCCATCAAGTCCTCTACTGGGTTTACACCTTTCCAGTTAGTCTATGGTTTGGAAGCCATTCTCCCAATCGAATGCGAGATACCCTCTTTAAAACTAGCTGTTGAACTCCTACCAAACACGTCTTTTGTATCTTATGCGATTAGACGAAACTTGACGCTATGCTACCTTAGTCATAGAAGCTCGGAAAAAATGTGTCAAGGCCCAATACGACAAACATGTCAAGCCTCGCGTTTTCTTCGAAGGAGATCTCATTCTCCTCTATGAACAAGATTGAGATATGCTAGGAGCTGGAAAATTCGAAGCCATGTGGTGAGGTCCTTATATCGTTAGATGAGTTTTGGAAAAAGGGGCTTATGAGTTAGTAGATTACAATGGTATCCCTTTGAGTGAACCCAGAAATGGGTTGTACTTGAAGAAGTACTATGCATAAGATCACTTGTGCATGAGTACCTGTATTTTTATTGTATCATACTTCTTGTGTGTCACTGTAGCTTGATTTTGTTTTTATTTGGTCTCTACCCTTATGTGACATTGTGTTTGATTTCCAGATGTTAGAGTCTTCGCTACCCTACATTGGCTTCGCTGATGGCGCTAGCTGTAGTACTCAGAACCTTGCTTCTACTGCATGGGCAATTTACGCCCCCACAAATGAACTTGTCTCTTTACGAGGTGTGTGCCTCAGTCGTGCAACCAACAATATTGTAGAGTATAGTGTTTTTATCGAATTGTTGATTGATGCTATCTTGCTCGGAATCCGTCATTTGGTTGTGCGACTTGATTCACAGCTCATAGTACTATAGTCAAGTAATGTCTATACTATTTGAAGTCCTACTTTGTTACGGATGTATTTGCGAATTCGCCTCTTGGAACGTTATTTTTATTATATTGAATATCAACATATTCCTAGACGTCTAAATACATTAACTGATGCATTAGCTAACTATGTATTAGACAGACATTTGGGTCATTTATAAATCAATCACATCAATTTTCACACAACACAAGATAAACCGGTAGAAGCCGTATGTATATATAACGATCAAATTTTTTTTTACAAAAAGTTCTTTTGGAGGACCAAAATTTCAAAATCTGAAGCTCATAGCCTCTACAAAGTGACGTCATGGATGATGTTCACGGTAACACATGACTGCCTGGGAAACCCTACGAAGCAGTCAGCCAATGGACTCTGACACTTCTACTGTATGACGTTGATAACGTCATGGAACCTCTCCAAGGGGCATGTCCGGAATGTCTATTGTCAAACCCTCTAGGTTTTGTTCCACCGCTTCATAATCTTCGACATCCCATCATGGCACTGGAGCCACCTCTCCTCATCATTGAATAGGAGAAGTACCAGGAGGTCGGTAAGGTCCCACGTCTATGTCATCAAAAAAGAATTTTGTATTTAGACCTTGGACGAACATAAAAAACATTTGCATATGATAAAAGTCACAAAAACATTTAAAAAGAAAAATGTGTACTTCTTACCAAGATCCCCCCACTGAGCGCCCTCGGGTAGGACCAAGTCTAGATCTCCTCGAAAGTCCAACCCAACGTAGGCATAATCATCGACCATCAGCATCTGTGGTCACAACTAGTCGAAGAAGGCATCATTATATTTGATAATTGGTCCAGCTATGTGCCAGGCCATGAGCTGACACCACCTCAGCATTCTTGGATCTGTTGGAGCCGGTAAACCCCACTCAACCTACAACCTCAGCAAGGGAACTCTCTCAATAAATAAGGACACCAACAAAGACCCGTACCTGAATTTCTTCAGGTCGCCTCTCCTGCATTTGGTCAACTGCCTCTTCATGCTACGAAGCACTACGTCTGCCCAGTTAAAAACTCGAGGCTCAATACACTCTATGGCATACTGAAAGTAGCTCTGGAGAGCCATCTCCCAACCATAAGAGAAATGGTGAACAAAATAGTGTGAAGGGTCAAATCCTGCACTCCCCAAATGGCTACTTTCCCTTTACTCCTCTCTGCCTCTGGAACACAGTGCAAACGACAATACTCACACATGGGTAGCCCACCACCTCTACTACTAGTCAGGCTCACGTGGTACCCACGCCATGACAGTATTTTCAATAAGTAAATGTCCTCGATATCCAAGGACAATGTGTGGACCCCTACATGGAATACTTGTTGGTCAGGATCCCACATATGCACAAGGTACTCCAATAACCTGACTTAGGCCCTCATACCTAGGATACGAAAGAATTTCAAAAGACCACAGTCTTGTAAAGTGGCAATGGTGGTTGGATGATTCTCGATAATGGCATCATCTTCTTTGTTATCTCTTTCACGCCTTTCCAGAACCATGGTGATGGCCAAATACTTGCATAAGAAGCATAAGAAGAAAGTTAGTAACTCTATTCAACACTTGGTATCTTTTTGAGAAAAACTTTAAACAATTTGCCACTTTGCAGTTCTCGTAGGTGCCCTTTAGGCACAGTGCAAGGTTCTCGCAGGTGTCTGTGGGGTCACCTATGAGAATGAGGCATTCTCGCAGGCCCTCTGTGGCTGGCCTGTGAAAATGGATGAGCGCAACTTTAACCCCCAAAACAAACTCAAAACTATGATTTTTGCCAATGAAAATGAAAAATAAAACCATGAAAAGATAGAGGACAAGGATCTTACCTCACTGTCGGAGATGGTTTTTCAAATGAATGCTCATAAATCCCGCAATCAAGCATCAAAATTCAAGGGCAAAAGAGGGGTTTTGGACTCAAATATTGGTAAAGTTAAAATGACTATGGTAAAAAGAACTTTTACCATTTGTTATTGGATTTTATAATTGTTTATTTATTAAAACCTAATGCCTAATACCCTTATGAGTGCAAATTTTGCAAACGTAATGACCTCAATGTTCATGCAGAGGGATGCGAATATTTTTTCTTCTTTATTGCATGTTTCGATTGTTTTTTTATGGTTTTTGTACAAAAACTTGAGCTTGGTATTTGTCCGTTCTCATGCTAGAAAATACATGAGAACGCAATCGAGCACACTTTTATCACTTTTTCGGGCTCAGCAAGGCTATACGAAAAAGGAACCCCGCTGGCCTCCTCTTTAAGCTCTTTTCAGACTCTCTAAACATGAAAATATTGTCGAGTGACCTTGCTATTTTCACGCTCGTCAAAGTATTTGAAGAAAGCATCTGTTGGGCGATAATTTATCTCTTTTTCGGTCTCATCAAACTATTTTACGAAAAAGGAACTGAGAGAGTTCTCTTTTAAGTGTTTTTCCAGACTCTATAATCATGAAAAACCTTCGAGTTTTCTATCTTTGGACTCGTTAAACAAACATCGACAGACCCGTAATGGGACCGAACCACTCCTTCCTAGGGTTCGTTAAACATACTCCGAAGGACTTATCCAAAGGATGAGCTTATATCAACAAGCATATGTTATCCTCCTCAAGCTTGCGTAAAAATAAAGAGGTACTCGCCAGAAATGGTGGGGGGAAATTTGGGAAAGGGATGTGTTCTCGTATTCATATTAATTGGCAGTAAGTGTCACTCTTGAACATGACACCCCCCAATTCATTATTTGAAGCTAGTTTGGGAAATCCATTTGTCTCTCATTCGATTTGCCACAAGGTCATACCCTACGTCATCTCTGAGTCAATGCTACTAAATCATTGGTCGTGTCATTCATATGTTCAAGAGAAGTTCATCTAAAACCTTTATTGAGTCAACCATCTATAGTTGTCCATTCTCTCTGTGTCGGCCTTCCCTATGTCCAGTCCAACTTACATCATACTCTATTTCACCTTTGAAATCTGTTACTCATTTCGTGTCATTGATGGGGGATACATCAAGGCCCTCCTGTGACGAGTTTTGTTCTATCGACTTCAGCTCATTATCCGGAAACAAGACTTAGAAATTATTTGGTACCTTGGAACTTGCATGCCTCAATGGCAGGTTTCCTCGCTTTCGACAATGGGTTTACATCATTGACCCCTGATTGAAATATTCTGTCGGATGTTCAACCTCAACTCATTCATTCACATTCGGTGGATTGTACTAGTGTACCTTGGGAGTCATTGACATTAATGGTGATTTCCCTCGCACTTGTTAATGGTTTCATCAATGATCAGTAATCAAGTGGTTTCTACCATGTTCGACTTCAACACATGTAATCACATGGTTAGATTTGTACTTTTGGGCGACGAGATTGAAGACCTTGGATCTCATCTCTTTTGTCTAGGTTGCGATGGAATATGTATAATTTGCGACACATAGATCCACTTTGTATGTCTCATGGCTATGTCGTCTCAATTTGAATTTTCTTGCATAGATCCACAGTGTATTCCTGGTGGCTATGTGATATTTTGATGGTATGGATCCACAGCGTATGATTGGTGGCCATGAACTATGCTTATAATGTCATTCGTCCATGATCTGAGTATGGGAATGCCTACCTCAGAACTAGTATGACATTCTGCAGATGCTTGGTTGTTCGCAGGTTTCTGATTAGGTGCGCTCCTGGTTTCTGACACACACACGCAGTTTACAAAGTATTTCGGTTGTCACTGATTCTAGCCTCATACTTTGGGGGGCATTCTGTTACCCATGATTTTGGTCATCTTGATGGTGTATTGATGATGGTGTACTCAAGCTCCTAACAAGAACTTTCTCTTGAGAAAAGTGACATTCATCTCTTCCCAGAAAACATATTTTTGAAGAGAGTTCGCAGGTTGCTTCTAGCCTAGGGTGCGAGAATGACCCATTCTCACAGGCTACCTTTAGCTAGGGTGCGAACTTCTCGCACTATGCTATATATCTGGGGTGTGAACTTGTTCTCAAGCTTGGAAAAAGATGAAGTCTCGATGGTTCTATAAGGGAATCTTCTAGAGAATGGGTTGGCATTCGAATGGTTATCATTTTACTAATTTCCCTGATTTGGTGGGATCATTCTCATCCAAGTAACCATCTCTTCCTCTCCTATATATTGATGGGATTCTCATGGAAAAGGTTAAGAAAGATTAATTGGAGAATTGGTGAAGGAATTGTGTGAAGGACCTAGCTTGAACAGGAGCTTGGAGACACTAGCAAGTCTATCAAGAGGAGTTGGATCTTCTTCATGCTAGGATCGAGCAAGTGTGTGTGTTGGAACAAAGAGTCACCGAAAGGAAGCTTGCGACATCAAGGCGATCAGGTTGTATCTTCTACTTTCGATTAATATGATACATCGACATGTCCTTTTCCCATAAAGTCATTCTTACTTTATTGTGTAATTCCTTGATCATACAAATAAGTTGACGATTGAATATATTTTGCTATCTTCACTTTGGTTGGTTTGTGTTGTCTTGGTATTGACCTCATGAGAGCACTAGAGCAAAGCAGGAGCAACAAAGAACCTAGGAAGTGATACGAAGGTATGTCACTCATTCCTCTTTGCTAGCTAATTCAATGGTCATAACTTAGGGAAAGAGTCATGTCCTGTCCTGTTTTGTTCTAGATCGAGGTGGATCTAGGGAGATATGTTAGTGTCTGCACCTACCGATTAGTCCGATAACAGTAGGTCATCTAAGTTATTCAGTAACTATATTTCATAGTTCTACCATATAGGGGAGAAAAAAGTTAGCAATAGGTCGTTGATCAGATATGTGAGGGACCTACCTCTCTACACCATCTTATTTATGATTACCCATGTATTAGGCTAATATTCCCTACATTAAAACTTAAAGGGGCACATCGAATATGATTTGGATGTCTCAACCCGATAGTGTTTGATAGGTGTTAGGGTTATTTATTGGAATACTCACCAATGCTAAGAGGGGAGGTTGAATGAGTATTGAGCACTTTTAATATTTTTAATCACAACATGTGAACATTAACTTATCAACAATTCCATTCACTTATGATTGCATTTAACATATCATAAACATATAACCACAGATGCATAGTACACAAGAATTTTATGTGGAAACCTAAATTGGAGAAAAACACAGAATGATTTTTAATATATATCTTGAATATTACATCCACAAGAAGCACCAACTTCCAAGATTCTCCAACACCAACTAGAAGGAGGCTCCAACCCCCTTGTTTATAGGCTCCAACTTGAAGGAAGCTACAACTCCCTATATTCTCCAGCTCCAACTAGAAGGAGGATCCAACCCCCTAGTTTTCAAGCTCCAACCTGAAGGAAGCTTCAAGTCCCTAGATTCTCCAACTCCAACTAGAAAGAGGCTCCAACCCCCTAGTTTTATGAGCACCAACTCAAAGGAAACTACAACTCCCCTGTAAGCATCAACATGTTATTTGAAGACACCATTATTCTAGTGCACCACCCAACCTCCCTTGTTTCTCAGGAACCAACCTAAAGGAGACTTCGATCTCCTGCCTTGCACCACCATGCCAACCTAGAATATAAATAAGACAATCAACCTCTCACTAATAATAAAACTATCATTGATATTGAACATGATCATATTCAAATATAGTACAATACCAATAATATCCTCCAAATCATATGCACAAAATCATGAAGATATGCATCAAACCATGTACCAAAGGCCTTCAAGATATGTTTTAAAAATGTTGGATTACCAAGAGGGGGCGTGAATCAGTAATAGTGTAATTATAATCATTTTTCTTCAAATGTTATATCAATGTAGAATTATTATCCAATAATGAGCAGTAAGAAATAAACAATCACACACATACATAGTACACCAGTGTTTTATGTGGAAACCCAAATCGGGAGAAAACAACCACAGAATGATTTTTCTTATATGT
>CBVK0100485268.1:0-18710 GCA_900067695.1 Picea abies
CTCTTCCGATCTCACTTTTAATCCTTTTTAGCCACAATATATAAGTGTTTTTTATCTTTATGATGAATTTACCATTATCATTCAACAAGTGAAGAATAAATAAACCATGAAAAATGAGTAATCATACACATACACAGTACACAATTTTTTTACATGGAAACCCAATGCAAGAGAAAACCACAAAACGATTTTTCTTATATTTCTTTAAGAATTACATTCATTGGAAGCACCAACTTCCTTTGTTCTCTAGCTGCAACTAGAAAAAGGCTCCATCCCCCTATATTTTCAGATTAAAACCCAAGGGAATCTCCAACTCCCTAATTCTTTGGCTATAACCAGAAGGAGGCTACATCCCCCTATGTTCTACGAATACAATCAGAAGGTGGCTACAACGACCTATCCTTTCCCCTTCCAACCGCCTTGAAATATAATTGTCAAATAACTGATGAAACCACTACCACATTGTCACTATGAAATATATCACCGTAAACCTGTACCACTAACCTATAATAAACCTGTACCAATAACTTGTACCAGCATATACCAAAATATACCAACAACATGTAGAAACAATCTCCTCAGTAGATCAGATATGATGACATAGATATCATACCCAATATCACATTAATATTACTCAAACCATGTGCATCTATGTCTCTCTAGTCATGTTCCATACATGTGCATATAATCATAATCATGTGTAATAAACCATCACATGGACTAGATATCAAAAAAGCATTGTTATGCAGCCTCAAACTATACCAACAACTTCAACAACACACCATAACCAAAATGACTCAACCATGTACCACCAAAACCATCAACCATGTACCAATAAATACAAGATATGCCTCAACACTCAAACTAATAAGATGTACCAATGATAAATACTAGACATACCAACACTATATTTCTGTAGATTTGGCTCATATAACAAGTTCGATACAACCAATAGTCTCTCTAGGGAAAATCCTCAATCTCCCATAACGATATCTCATGTAGACAATAACATCCAACTACAAATAAGAATATGACATACCTTTTGAACTTGTAGATAGATATGATGTACCCGATTACTGTAGACATTCTTGGGAACTTGCTTTCAGAATCTAGAAACCCAGCATCCACATTTACTTAAGATTTCATGGATTTTTCCAGCTGTACATGACTTCCTCTTTTACATCCCACGTATAAATGTGCCCTCTGCCACTACAGCCTGCGTATGTATGTGAATTCCTCCATTGTAACCCGCATTGCTATAGGATAAATCGGTAAATGCGGACATAAACTAATCTCCCTAGATCCACTTAGATCTAGAACAAAACAAGACAAGACATGACGCTTTCCCTAAGTTACAATCATTGAATTGACTACCAAATAAGGAATCGATGACATACCTTTAGATATCACTTCCTAATATCTTTGTTGTCCTTGATCCACTCTGGTTCTCTTGTGATATTGGATATCCAATGACACAAACCAACCAAATTGAAAGCAACAATAATAGATTCAATAGAAACTTAAACATGTGATCATGGAGTCATGTAATAAAATGAGAATAATTTTATGGGAAAGAAACATGCCACTGTATTATATAATGTGGAAGAAATATACAACCAGATGCCTTGATGTTGTCAGGTTCCTTCCAACAGTTCCTTTCTTCCCACACACTTCTTGCTCCAATGGATTCTGAGATTGTGTATCTGATAGCTACTCACAATCTATCTGGACAAAGAAAAGCTCAAAGCCAACATAAATTTCCCAAGCTCAATCCAAATAAGTTTCTTCATGAGAGCTCCTCTCTTTTTATAAGTCGAAGAGGATAAGGTGAGGAGTTTAGGATGATCCCACTAAATCATTAAAGAAAGTAAGATCCAAACCGTTTGGAGGCCACCTCACCATAGAAGCTTCTCCTTCTAGAAGCATCGAGAAAATGCTCATTTTTTCCATGTACGAAGGCTGCCCCACCTTAGCTATAGAGAAACCTATGGAAACTTCGCAACCCATATATAGAGAAAGGTGTGGAAATCAGGCATTTATGCACCCTGCATACAGAGCAGCTTGCAGAAATCCTCCAAAATAAGGTTTTTAAAGAGGAAAACAAAACTTCTTCTATCATGAAAAGCTCTTCTCCCTTCTTTCTTTAGGAATTCAGGCCACTGACCCCTCTAAAGGAAACATATAGGTTTACATCATTAACGGTCATAGGATGAAGAAAATAATGTGTAACAGAGAGCCCCCCAAAGTATGAAGTTAGAACATAGTGATAGCTGAAATACTTTGTCGAGTGTCTATAGGGAACAAAGAACACGTCGGTCGGAAACCTTCCAACAAACAAGGAAATACAATACAATAATATATCATCACTGAGGTAGGAAATCTCATACTCAGAATACTAATGACTCAAAACATAAATGTTGACATGCAAATATCCATGTCAAGTAAGACAGGTCATGGCCACCAAACATACACTATGGATCCATGCCATTATGACTCAAATCTGAACATAGCCACCAAAAATACACTATGGATCTATGTGTTAAAGACTCAAATTTGAACATAGCCACAAGACAAACAATATGTATCTATGCAATAGTACAAATTGAATATACTCCAACGCAACCTGAATCAGTGAGAAAATATTCAGGGTCTTCATCTCCACCACTCTATAGTACGAATCTAACCATGCGAATACATGTTCTAAAGTTGAACATGGTAGAAAACACTTGAGTACTGATCATTAATGAATATCGTTAACTAGTGCGAGGGAAATCACCATTAATGTCAATGAATCCCAAGGTACACTAGTACAATCCAATGAATGTGAATCAATGAGCTGAGGTCGAACACTCAATGGAATCTCCTGATCAGGGGTCGATAATGAAAACCCACAGTCGAAAGCGAGGAAGCCTACCATTGAGGCATGTAAGTTCCAAGGTACCAATTATTTTCTAAGTTTAATTTTTGGATAATGAGTTGAAGTCGACAGGAAAAGACTGGTCACAGGAAAGCCTTAATGTATCCGCCATCAATGACACAAAATGGGTAACAAGATTTGATGTAGATCAGAGTAACAAGTGATTCAAGACTGACTTGGGGATGGATGACTCAATAGAAGGCTTAAGGACTGCAGAAATGGCCGACACAATAGAATGATTTATGGGTTGAACTTCTCTTTGAACATATTGATGACACAACAATTGTCTTGGAAACACTGACTCAACAACAGGGATCACAGACTGATTTGCAATCTTATAAAGGAGTATGATCAAGAGACAAGTGGATTTTCCCAACCTAGACACAAAGCAAGTGAAAGGGTGTCATGTTCAAAAGCGACTCTTCCATAGAATACAGGTTTATACACATTTCTTTCCCAATTTTTCTCCCACCATTACTGGCGAGTACCTCTTTATTTTTACGCAAGCTTGAGGAGGATAACATATGCTTGTAATGTAAGCTCATCCTTCGGATGAGTCCCTCAAAGTATGTTTAACGAAACCTAGGAAGGACTGGTTCGGTTCCATATGGGACTTTCGATGTTTGTTTAACGAGTCCAAACATAGAAAACTCAGGGGATTTTCATGTTTATAGAGTCTGAAAAACACATTAAAGAGAAATCTCTCAATTCCTTTTTCATAAATTAGTTTAAAGAGATCGAAAAAGTGATAAACTATCATCCATTAAATGTTTTCTTCAAATACTTTTATGAGCATGAAAAGAACAAGGTCGTTCAACAATCTTTTCATGTTTAGAGAGTCTAAAAACATCTTAAAGGGAACTCTAGGGGGTTCCTTTTTCGTATAACCTTTACGAGTCCAAAAAAGTGATAAAAGTATACTCAGTTACATTCTCATTGATTTACGAGCATGAGAAAGAACAAAGACTATGCTCGGTAACCTATTCTCATGTATTTACGATCATGAGAAAGAACAAAGACTAAGATCAATAACTTATTCTCATGTATTTATGAGCATGAGAAAGAACAAAGACTAAGCTTGGGATTGTTTTCATTTTTATGCAAGACTTAAAATAAAACAAAACTATGCTTGGATCTGGTTTCATTTTTACACAAGCTTGAACGAGAGGAAACTATGCTTAAGGTAAGTGGTTTCGTTTTTACACAAGCTTGAACCATAAAAAACTATGCTTGGACTTCCCAACGCATAACACAGGGATGGTTGGTACTTAGCCCCCAACTTAAGAAACCTGCGGCTCTAACTTCAACATAAAGTCCAGAGGCTGAAATAATTTCCCCCCAAGATTCATTTCATCCAATTGCAAAGGTGGATGAAAGGAAGCTTCAAATACTAGAAAAAGGACTTGACTCAAACAGAGAGGGGGAAAACTATTTCATTTTTTAACGAACTTGACACAGGAACATGAACTATGCTCGAGAATCCAGGTTCAATCTCTAGACCTCTGTTTCATTTTTTAACGAGATTGACACAGAAACAGGAATGATGCTCGTAACCTCTATTTCATTTTTTAACGAGGTTGCTACAGAAACACAAAAACTATCCTCACAACTAGTTTCATTTTTTTAATGAGCTTGAAATCGGAAAATCATGCTCAAAGTTGGTTTCATTTTTTAATGAGAATGAAAGTGGAAAACCATGCTCAAATACTCTTCTTGATCATGGCTTCCAAGAGGACAGTGCTCTGGAAGGACACCATGTCAAGGGACAAAACTCAGTCATGGCCTCCAAGAGATCTTCACTTGAAGGAAGAAACACACTTTGGAAGGAACACATGTTGAGGGTCGCGATAGAGGTAAGGAGGTTAGATTCCAATAACCCTACCTAAGAGATCACCATGTCAACTACCGAATCCAAGTCATTGTCATTGGCAATGGAAGGCAGGGGAGACAACGCCACATAATTTACCTATGGCAGGGGCGATACCATATGAATATAAGAACCAATAAGGGAGGTAATCCAATCAGGACCGATGAAAGAAAGTTGATCAATAGTCACAATTCTTCCATCATGAGGGAAATATATCACATGAAAAAGAGTGGACACAATAGATTTCATGGCATAGACATAATCCTGCCCAAGGAGTAAAGTGAAATCCAAGGGGTCTTGGACTACCGGGTAAAATCATGAAGGTGGGTAACACTTTCGCGAAAATCAGGTCTAAAAAAGTCCCAGCGGCAATTTTTCGGCCAAAAAAATGTTGCTAGGAATTTTTTCGACTGAAAATTTGCACGTCAAATTGAACGGTGCCCTTGAAATTCATGTACAATTTTTTTTGGATGAATTATTTTCTTGTGGTAAGCATATTTCAGATGAAAGAATTTTCGGTCGAAACGTTTATTTTTAACGGATTCCGTTAAAAACTAGGTTTCAGCTGAAAGAATATTTCGGCCGAAAACCTGAAAATGGGATTGTTTGTAGGAAACTGCAAATTCTCTCCATCTTACTTGATTTTTAGAGGTAGCAGACTCTTACAAATACTTAGAATTTAGTTTCATAATTGATACCAACATTTTTAAAATTGAATCTACTTTCACTAGATATAATTTGTTTTCATTTTCATTGTTTTTATCTAATTTTATTTAATTTTATAAAAAAATCACTACATAATATTTTTAGGTGAGATTATGATTCGGTGAAATGAAAAATCCATATCTCTAAAAATACACAGTGGAAAATTATGGAAAATTTATATTCATAATCCTTAAACTGATATCTTCAAAAGGGTGTTTTTAGATTTTACTTTTATGTAAAAATCAAGATAGATACAAGGTGTAGGAAAACATGTGTTTAAAATCTGCAATGTTTTAAGCTTGGTCAACTTCAAAAAATTCTAGAAATTATAATATTCATTCATTGGATTCAAAATTATAGTCATAATAAAATAGAGTCGTTTTATATTGTTGCAGTATATTTCATTTCTCAAAAACATAAGTTTAATAATATATATATTGTTGTTGGAAAAAAAACTCATTATCATGCCTTTCATGTTTAAGGAACATATTGGTAAACAATTGTCAAATTGACATATCAAATCTTAATAAAAAAAAATTGAAAAATAGTCATTGGAAAGATAACAAAATTCTTCAAAATTTTTGGTTTTACTGTAAAGTGAAATTCTAAATAAAAAAAATACTTTTGTATGCCAGAAGTTGAAGAACTTGTGAAAATACAGTTTTTTTTGTCATAAAACAGGCAAAAGTGTTACCCATCTTCATGATTTTACCCTACCATGACATCAATAAAGATAGTTTTCCCTCCAAAGTTACAAGAAACTAAGGAAGGGTCCCTAAAGGTTGATTGGTTCTTCTGTTAAAAGCTAACAGATTTTGTTTAACCAGTGCAAGGCGAGGACAACCCAAAGCCTTCCAAGCAATAGAGGATAAAATACTAGCAGACATACCTTCATTTATCAGCGTCTGAGGAACGTCCCGACCACAAACATGCACTGTAATTTGGAAAGGAATGTGAGAGGGAAGACGAGGTCCAGTTAGCACACCCCAATTAAAAAAGATGGCTTCATTACTTGGAGGAGGTCCTAAGGGAGAAGGAGGAATACCCCCCGGTAAGGTAGAGTCTGTATCAATGAGAAAAACGTGGTGTTATAACCCTAAATTGCACTATCCCTGCTTACCTGGCATCATGCCTATTCATTTCCCTTCATTTCCAAAGCCATGTTGAACAGACTCTTCAAAAACCTCCTAAATTAAGTGACCCGCGCTCTAACCTATCACTGGGCGCATTGGAACGCTGGCAGGCCTTCTGCAGCACGCGTTGGAACGCTGGCTAGCCCAGTACAGCTCGCGTTTACCTAACAAAGAAAAAAATCAGGAAAGTTTCCGTCGGGACGAGAAGCTTTTTGTCAGTTAACTGGAACTCCCAGCCATGCATGGCTGAGAGTTCACCTAAAACCCTAGCTCCTTCTAGCCTATAAAAGGAGGGGTAGGGGTACTATTCAAAGGAGGAAATTCATAGCAAAGAAACTTTGCCAAATTGCCGAATCCATTTTGTCCCAACCCTTTAGCCTTTCCTCAAGCTTTAGGAGAATTCAAGCAAAGCAGTTGGAGGACAAATAAGAGGAGGAGCCCAGGATCAGGATCGAGGAACGATGGCGGTCTCTATAATCATTGTAAGTTGGTTCATATTGAGATTAATGAAAAAGATACTTTTCCCGTCCCAAATACATGAGTCTTATATGCGTTATTTGATTTGTGTTTAATCCCTAACCCTCTAGTAGAACAATAGCATGCGTGCGTAGTTTTGTCTTGATTGCAGGATCGCTTTTTGGAAGGAGCAGCCGCAGAAGCAAGGAGATAAATCTCAACGGAGGATCTACACCAACCACCGATAAAAAGGTTAGTTGGTTCTTCCCTTGTTTTCTTGTGAAAAGGGGTTTTAGGTTGGGGTAGAAGGTTAAAAGTTATTTTTGAAGGGTCATGATTTGCATGCAAGTTTAAAGCCCTAGCTTGCTAGTCCGTAGGGTAGAATAACCCCACAACAGAATTGGCGACTCCACTGGCGATAGTCTTACTCTTAGGGTTTCTGGATTTGGTTAAAAATCTTTTGGGTAGTTCAAAGAAGTTCAATTTCTGTTTCTTTGTTTATTTTTGTTGTTTGTTAAGTCAATGCTAGCAGGGAACCTGGTTATCAATACCAGTATTCCTTGACTGACGCTTGACATTGATTCTCGGGACACATAGAAGTACACGCGGCCTGCAGAAGGCCTGCACGCATGTGCCCGCGCCCTACCCTTCTACAACCCACGTTTGAACGCTTGTTGTAGTGGTTTCAGTAGCGTGTAGAGCCCAGGAAGCTTAAGAGGCATTCCCCTCTTCCCTGTTAGAAGTTTACCTTCTCAGGGGGATTTCTGGATCCTGTCTGGGTTCTGTTGGTTTACTATCTTGCCTTCAGTCTGCCTTATTGTGTTAGTTGTTCTTTACATTTGTTTTCTTTTTTGCAAGTTTTCCTTTTCTGTTGAAGTGATAGCACCCAAGCCTTTCAGAGACCCTGGTTGTCAATACCAGAGGCCTTTTTTAGGACTGGGCTGCCTGTGTGTTTTTTTATCTCAGCTTTTATACAGACCCGCGGCCTATTTAAGGCTAGCCCACGGGTACCCGCTCGCTGTAGTAGCTCAGCACGCGTTTGCACGCGTGCTGTCTTGGTGACAGTCGCGGGCTTCATTGGCAGCTTTTTAGCTTGGGTGGGGCAGTCATCCCCTCCTGTGGTGAGAAGAGCTCCTCTCAGGGGTCTAGAGTCTGGGGCTACACAGTCAGCAGGTTAGGGCATTTTACCCTTAGCTTGTGTTTGTTATTCGATTTTTTGATAGGAAAGACAAAAGAGAAAAAATATATGTTTTATGGTTTTTAGGCAAGTGTTACAATCGATGCTGTCTTGATTTCTTTTTTCGCATTTTGTGCTCTGATTCTGTTTGCGATCTGCGCTTTAAGCCAAAATTTTCTTTTCATTCTCTTGGTTTTGATCTTGTCATCATTTTTCCTTATTGCGTTATTTTGCAATAAAATAAAATAAAAATTTGTTTCATTTTCTTCTTGATTTGAAGATTGTGTTGTTGCATCAGTAGCTAGGAAAGAAGTCTTTTTGCATAATTTTTTGTAGTTCATGTCTAGTATACGTAGCTCGCAGATCTGAGTGAAATTCCTTCATATTTACTGCATGAAATCTTAGTAAATTCAAAAAGAAAAGAAGTCTTTCTTGTTGAAAAGTTGTTGGTTTTGCATTTTCGTAAAATTTTGTTTCCAAGCATTTTTGTTCATTTTGATTTGAGTCTTTTTACACACCATCAGTTTCACTTTCGTGCCTTGAAACTTAAAAATCCCATTAAAAGAAACACTAATTAAAATCAAGTAGACTTTTCTATTGGTAGGGTGCATACACTAGCTCAGGAATAGGGCCTTGGAATAGGTTGGAGAGTAAATTCTCCAAGGCCACCCAAACCAAACATTGGAGTCTGTCAAATAGGGAGTGTAGAAGTCCAGTTATGGAAAGTTATTCAGGACCCCCCTCTAACACAGGGGCTAAACACGAGGTCGCGTAAGGAAAGGTAGCGGAGATAACCCCTCCAAAGCTGGACCGAGTGTTGTGGAGAACACATATAGAGGATCTGTTAAGGGATTCTGTCGTTTGCATTTGCCACGGAGCTTCGTGGGTCTCGAATCTGTTCAAGGTCCTCAGTCATCTTCCGAACCATTTGCTCTCGATACCCTTGACAGGTTTCGGGCTTGATACCCTGCTCATTGTGGTCTACCCGACTGCCGACTGTACCTGCCTGATAGTTGTTCACGTGCTGGCAAACTAGTTGCCAATATTTTCTAGGGACATACACAGGTGACTGCGGGGGTATACTGCGGTACCTAGGACGGACATCAAACCAACGCTTTGCAGAGTATACCCAGAGGGTGCTTCCGTATTCAAGTTTCACTTGCACCGGTAAGTTTCTCTAGTGTTGGTTGTTGTAACTATTCTTCCTACTAGTTTAGTGCTTGCTTGATTCATCTTCTAGGGGCTTTCTTTTAGTGCGTGTTACTGTTTGTTTGTGTAGAATACCTTAGCGTGTCGTGAATATTCTCACACAATGGAGGATTCATAGCTCCGTCGGTCAAGAAGGCTTCTGGGCTTGCCGCCGGTTATACTGGAGCCACCCCCGCCACCACTGAGGCGGAAGTTAGACCAACGAGGGTCTTTCGAAGCAACTGGGTTTCAAACCATTGAGCCCAAACAACTCCCAGAGGAATCAGTCGCCAATCTTGGATCGGTTGAAACCTCAAACGCTGATTCTTGGCCAGACATTATTGTGCCAATTCAATTTTACGAATGCCTATCAGCGCCTAACCCAGTTATGGAACAAATCACTTCCTCTGGGAATTCTTCCATTCCCATCATTGTTGCTACCACAGGAGAAGCTTCTCCTAACTTGCCTTTGTCGACGGTCCTGGCCACCATGGTATCGGCCGCAACTACGCCACACAGTGGCCCGATGCCATCTATCGTGGCGGCCACACCTCCTTACACACCTAGTGCGACCGACCCTCCGTTTTCATACGGTATGCCTAGTTCAGGTACAAGTCCTGTACTCACTACCTCCACTTTACATACTTTGGGGATGGGGGTAGGGAGCTCTAACGCTTCTCTGCAGGGTCAACTTGGGGGCATTCCTGTCCCTTTCAATGCTTTTCCTTATGCTGGAGGTCATATCCCTCCTTCGTCCCCTTCGCTTGGTGGATTGCCTCAGCAGTCCGCCGGGCTACCTGCACACACGAGTCCATTTGGAGCCGGGAGTCAAGGAACACCTACACAAACTATGTCGGTAAGTTCATCACCATTTGTTTGGAATGGGACGTTTGGTAATAACACTTTTTCATATTCTTCTTTCCCATCAGGGGGCACACCCATTTTTGGACAGTCTACGTCGGCACAGGGTACTATTCCTGCGCTGGGGGGCACATATACCAGGACCTTGGAACTCAGGACAAGGATCTGTTCCTTCATCTAGAATGTCGTTATGGGGCAATTCCTTCCACAGTCAATGGAACCCTAGACAGTCCTCCATGCCTCTCCCCTCGGGACCATCATGGGGGAATCCTTCCCAAAGTCCATCAAATACGATGAACGCCCAACATCCTATGTCCTTCATGGGGAATCAGCAAATGATGTCTCCTCAAATGAAAAACCCTTACGCTAGTCAGGGCCATGGTTTCTACCAGAACCCGGGCCAGCAACCAAACTTTTCCTGGCAACCTGGTGCTAGTCAAACCCCAGGACCCTTTTATCCCGGCTATCAGCAGCAACCTAAACTCCCTTTCTTGGCGACGTTACACTTTCCGAATTTAACACAGTTGTTGAATGATCCTATCTGTCACGATCCGCGTTGGCCTCCTATGCCGACGAAGTTGCCTTCGGACATCCCAAAGTTCGAGGCCAAGCCTAATGAAGATCCAGGTGATCACGTGACCACTTTCCACTTATGGTGTTCATCTAACTCACTGAAACATGACTATGTCTAGTTGCGATTGTTTCAACGTACTCTTATCGGGAGTGCCGCAAAATGGTACATAGAGCTTGATCGTTCATGATATTCCTCTTTTGGCGAGCTGGCGATGGCCTTCCTTAACCATTTCCAGTTACCTGTGAGATACGACGTCGGCACTGAGTTGCTAGCCAATTTCGAGCAGACGTCAGCGGACCATATCTCGGATCATATTCGAGAGTGGCGATGCCGAAAGAGTCTTATCAAAGTACCCATCCCACCAACATTCCTGCTTGAGTGGTTCCTTAAGTCTTTAGTTCTGCAGTTATCCAAAGACGTCATGACTTTAGGGGTCTTCTCCGAGGAAGATGCCAGAATAAGGGCTCAACAGTTTGAGCTTATTTATTCTCAGTCTGGTCTATTGTACACCATCCTGCCGGATGCACCACGATCGATTCTAGACAAAACCAGACAGAGAGCCGGACCACATGCCGATGGCATCGTTGGTACGACACAAACCAAGCCCGCTGAGCAATTGACAAAACAATTGCAGAAGTTATCTATACAACACTCAGTGGCCAGCCAAACTACTGCTTCGGCTACTCCTCCTACTCAAACGTCAGAAGTACACTCCGTACAAACGACTAACCCAAAGGCCAACCAGTAGCCTGAAGGAAAGAAAAAACAACGCAAGAAGAGTAAGGGGGATAAGAAACCAAATGATAATGCTGGCGAGGGCACTACTGAAAAACGGAAGGCAAGGTATCCATGCAACTTATGTGTGGAGGACCACCCAACCCATCTATTCCCTCGACTTGCAGAGGCCCAGAAGTTTGTCGCGCAGCAACAACAAGCCGTGTTGACTAATCCCTTTCAGCATGGGCAAAATTTAACTCAAGCCTACGCAAGTACGGAGGGGGGCAGCCATGAAAACTTCCCTCCCCCAAGCAATCCATCTTCCACGAACGTATATATGGTTAAAAGTGATGCTTTCATAGCCACTAGAGCTCACGATTATAGCAAGCCAAGCACCTCTGAGAAGGGAAAAGAAGTTGAAATCCCATCTCTTCCTCTACAGATCGAGAAGACATTGGGTGAGACAATGACGTGCATTCCAAAGGGTGCGTTTAAGCGATCTTCTCATAATCCAAACACAAGGGCCGCCCAGAACTACTCTGTGGTGGAAGATTTATCCCAAACCCCTTGCACTATGTCTGCTTTGGAAGTCCTCCAAAGTTGCCCTGCTCAGAGAAAAGCCTTGTTGACTGCTTTAGGCTCTACTGAGACTTGTAACCCGGGTACCATCATGTTAGATACGACTGACTTGAAACCTCATTTGCCTTACCACGTCGCGTTTCAGATAGTAGTGGCTCACCCCACGAAAACTTTTACACGAAATATCTTCTGCACGGTGGTAGACGAGGGCGCTTCGACTTGCGTTATGTCGTTAGCATGCTGGAAAGCCATTGGTCAACCGGAGTTGTCTCCATCACCTACTCTCCTTACTGCGTTCGATGGTCGTTCTTTCTGACTACATGGCATCATCCCTTCTTTCCCGGTGCAGTTAGGGGGGAAGACCATGTGCGTCAAAGTAGAGGTAGTTGATGCCCCCATCGATTACAATCTATTGTTAGGTCGTAGTTGGACGTATGCAATGCAAGCGGTGGTCACTACAGTTTTCCAAGTCTTATTGTTTCCACATGAAGGCCGGATAGTGACTATTGATCAGTTGTCCTTCTCTCGACCTGACCCAGCCTTGGGGGAATCCACAGTTCCCATGGTAGATAATCCTCAAGCCGATGTCGTCAATGTAGGAGCTGGTTTGTGCCCATCTTTGATGGGTACCTTCGATTACCCACCTCCTCAAGGCGATGTCAAGTTTATATCGACTCACCACAAGGCTGAGATTTTCCATGTTTCGTCGTTCCGCACGACTTACTTTCAGGATCCGTGGAATATTCCTTCCCCATCAGACACGATGGATGCGACAGGGCATGCGGGCATGTCTACGCCTTTGTCGGCCGCTGAAGTAGCATACTCTTTGGTTCAGCAAGCTTCAGCTACTCCTGATCCAATTCCCGCACAAGAGTTGGATCCACTCCTCGAGCCTATCTAGGCTCATGATTCTCTTGTCAACACCGATTCGTTAGACTTAGTCTTGCCTTCTGACGAAGCCATAATCAAAGCAATGACTGGTCCGGACAAACCCTGGGAAGATCTTTATCACAGATCATACTTCCTCTCGGAGTTACACTGAATCGAGGCAGGAGAATTCACTATCACCATGATGGGAGGTCAGCCCTGTCCCATTAACCTCTTGGCTACATAGGATATTTATGTTGAGGGCAACATGGAAACTATCGCTACCACGATACCTATCAATATCTCCTGAAACCCCGATGTCATGGAGAATGTCTTCGTCGGAGCGGATTGCTCCCCCGAAGAGGTTCAGATTTACACGGATCTTTTTAAAGAATTCCGCGATGTTTTTGCTTGGTCTTACGAGGAAATGCCAGGCATCGATCCAAAAATAGTTGAACATGAGATCACTACGTATCCAGACGCTAAGCCTGTTCGACAGAAACTTCGTCCAGTTAATCCTAGGAAAGCAGCAGCTATCAAAGCCGAGGTTGAGAAATTGCTTAAGGCAGGGTTCATATACCCTATTCACTTGACTCAATGGGTGTCAAATCTCGTGCCAGTCGATAAAAAACAAGGCACGATTCGTGTCTGTATCGATTTCCACGATTTGAACAAGGCATGTCCAAAAGATAATTATCCAACCCCATTCATTGACCAGATCATTGATGAGTGCGCCGGTTGTGAAGCCTTTTCGTTCATGGATGGTTTCTCGGGCTATAACCAAATCCAAATCAAACCTGAGGACCAACACAAAACGACATTCATTTGTCCGTGGGGTACATTCGCCTATCAAAAAATGTCTTTTGTTCTCAAGAACGTTGGAGCCACTTTCCAGTGGGCCATGTCTTTTGCGTTTCATGACCTCAAACATATAGTCGAGGCATACCTAGATGATTTAGCATCACACTCTCGCAAGAGAAAAGATCATCTCATGCACCTCCGACTAATCTTCGAACGCTGTCGCTACTTCTGGATTCGCTTAAATCCCAACAAGTGCATCTTTTCCGTCACGTCAGGACGTTTGTTAGGTTTCATCGTTTCAACAACGGGGATCATGTGTGATCCTCTTAAGGTGGAGGCAATAGTCCGGTTGCCCCCCCCACGCACAATCTTACAACTTCAAAGTCTTCAAGGCAAGGCGAACTTCTTACGACACTTCATCGCCAACTATGCCGAAATCACCAAGGGCTTCATGCATTTACTGAAGAAAGATGTTCCTTTTCTCTGGGGTGAAGCCACGCAACACTCTTTTGACACATTGAAACATGCCCTTACAACCGCACCTCTGCTACGGCCACCGAATTATAACAAGGATTTCCCATTATATCTGGCTGCCACAGAGTCAACCATAGGCATGGTTTTAGTTCAGGAAGATGATTCATTTTCTGAATACGTGATCTATTACCTGAGCCAAGGCCTCATAGGACCGAAACTTAATTATACCCATCTCAAAAAACTTTCGTTGGCAACAGTCCATGCTGTTCAACGGTTCCATCACTACGTTCTGTTTCGTAAGACCACCGTCGTTGCCGTCGTGAATCCATTTCAGTACATGTTGAACCGACGAGTTATCAGCAGAAAAATCAGTAGATGGATGGTCATCCTCCAAGAGTTTTACTTGGATTTTGTTTCAGCGAAGTCCAAAAAGTCACTGGTCTTCACAGAACTTATTTCGGAACTTCCGGTTGAGTCAGGTGACGTTATGCCTGAGGAATCGCCTATCCGGGGTGATATGTTTTTGATTGGATCGTTTGATCCCTAGTACGGAGATATACTGATCTATCTCCAGACTTTGAAGTGTCCTACCTCTGCTTCTCGTGATGAACGTCGGCGGATATGCCATCAGGCCAAGAACTATCTTATACTTAATGATACTTTGTATCGGTGAGGTGTAGTTTGTATCTTGCGTCGATGTCTCACTCATGAGGAGGCCGTCATAGTGCTCAATGATTGTCATACAGGAGCTTGTGGCGGTCACTTATCTAGGTTGGCAACATCCCAAAAGATTTTACGAGCAAGTTAATTTTGGCCCACACTTATCAAAGATTGTATCAAGTCAGTCAAGAAGTGCCATCCGTGCCAAATCTTCTCACGGAAGATGAGGGCACATCCAGATCCCATGTTTCCTGTTATCACCATCGGTCCCTTCACCAAGTGGGGGATTGATTACACTACTTGCAACCCCCCATCAGCAAGGGGGCACCGCTATATCATTATAGCTGTCGACTACTTCACTAAGTGGGTCGAAGCTATGCCGACGTTCAAAGATGATGGAGAGACTGTAGCTCTCTTTTTATTTAACCAGATTATAGCATGATTCGGAGTCCCGAGAGAGATTGTCACTGACCATGGCAATCACTTTCAGAATCAAATGATGTCTGAGTTAATATCAAAGCTTGGGTTACGGCAAGAACATTCCTCACCTTACTATCCCCAAGCCAATGGGCAGGTGGAAGCTGTTAATAAAACTCTTAAGACAATGCTACAGCGAACCATCAACTCATCCAAATCCAATTGGCATTTTATGTTATACTCGACATTATGGGCTTACCGAACATCAGTTAAGATTGCAACCAGTTTCTCACCTTTCCAACTCGTTTATGGGCTGGAGGTAGTCTTGCCCATCGAATGTCAAATTCCATCTCTGAAATTGGTAGTACAATTATTTCCAGACACTTCTCCACTTGAAGAACGGTTAGTACACCTTGAACAACTTGATGAATAGCGTCGCGATGCGGCTCTGGCCAACGAGGCTCATAAGAATAGGGTTAAGTGTCAATATGATAGGTCCGTTCGTTCTCGGGTTTTCTCTGAGGGCGACCTTGTCCTGGTTTACGGCCAAGATAAGGACCCCCTGGGGGCAGGAAAGTTTAAACCCATGTGGTTCGGACCCTTCATTGTTAAGGAGGTGTTAAAGAAGGGCACTTATCATCTGGTTGATTTTGAAGGGAATGCTTTGGCAGAGCCTAGAAATGGGCTCTACCTCAAGAAGTATTACTCATAGCATCGTCACTATGGGTAGCTTTTTGTAACATATGTATAGTCTTTGTGCTATTACTTTCTTTTGTTTCTTTTGAAAAATGTGTCATGGGCGTGTCATTAATGTTATCTTTCGTCACTATGGCAGATGTCAAGTGAGTCTGAGGTGTTCATTGGGTATGCAGACAGTGCTAGTCGACACACGCGGAGGCTCACCTCCGCATCTTGGGTAATATTTACACCACAGGGTCAGTTGTTATCTTCCGGAGGGATATGCTTAGGTGACACCACAAACAATGTTTCTGATTATAGCGCATTTATCGAGTTGCTTCGTGACGCTTTGTCATTGGGTATCTCTCATCTCCGGGTCTATCTAGATGCTCAACTGGTTGTGTCGCAGCTAAACAGAATATACCATGTGAACGATCCTACTTTACACCGACGATTCCTTAGGGTATGTCTCTTGGAATGCAACTTTGATTATATCACATATTTTCATGTTCCTAGGAGTCTAAATCAAATCACAGATACTCTAGCTAATCACATTTTAGATTGGCATCTTGCTCACACATAAAAAAGATCATGATCAAACACATGTAAATACATTTTTGTACACATCATCCATAAAAGACACAGAAAAGAAATAAAAACCATATATATACATCATAAAATCCTCAGAGTACATGGATGGGCGCAAGCGCCTCAGAAAGTGGGAATCATAATGAGTCACCAGGGCTTATGCCCTCAAAAAATATATACAATAAGGTGCTCATGGCACATAAAACGTTTACAAGTCGGCTCAAGGCCTGTGGGCCCTGTTATAGTCATATACAGCCCGACTCAAACACCTAAATAATCGGACCCATGTCCGAGGTAACCCCACCATATGAGTCTGCATGGAGGGTGGCAAGTCCTCTATCTCGATCATGGGAAATGTGCGGGTGAGCTCAGTGAAGTTCCGCTCAATCTGCCCCAGAGCCCTCTCAGCTTCTCCTGCTGGGCGGTTCCCTGCTACTGCTACTCCCCTAGCGGTGGCAGCTGCGGCCTTTGGCCGTGGGCGGCGCCTGTTCCGAGAAAAATCAGCAGGCCGCACGGGTCCCACATCTGCAATCAACACAAAGTTCACCCATCAGAAACTCTGTTATCCAAAAACATGATATGTATCAAAAAAGACATAAAAATTACATATGCAAACAAAAAACTGTACAGGTGGAGACCTACCCATCTCCCCTCGCTCCTCACCAGGTGGCACTGGTATAGCTGGATCTCTGGAAAAGTCGATCCCCGCATATGGGTAGTCCTCGATGGTGGGGATCTGCCGTGATAGCCAAGCAAAGAAGTCATTGTTGAAGGCCTCTATGGTCCTTCCACCACCCTGTCGTGGCAGTAATGCTGCCCATCTACATACCGCAGGGAAAGTTGCCAGATGTCCTCGTACTGTCATCCAAGGACTGAAGCATGGAACTCTCTCAAAGAAAAATGAACACAGGATAGTCCCATACCCGAAGTTCCTGTGTGTCCGCTGCCTACAAGCTGTCAGCTGAGCTTTCATGCTCTCTAATAATGTGGTACTCCAATCATATATTTGTGCATTCATGCACTAAACTGCATAGTTCATCTGTGCGCACGAAGCCTGATGTACGGCTGCGGAGCCAATAATTCACCCAATGAGCAATAAGATCGTCTGTAGAGTAAGGCTGGTGATACTGCTAACCGGTACCGAAGAGGTCGCCTGGTTGGTCCCAGCCACGCAATATTCTGCTATCAACTCTGAGACTTTGCTCGGCCCCACAAGAAACGTCTGAAATTTACCAGGTTCCCCTCTCCTCGAGAGGCCCGTCAAAAAATAGATATCCTCGGTGGTAGGCACCAAGGATTTCCCCTCTATCATAAATGCCTCAGCATTAGGGTGCCAATAGTCAACCAGGGCATTCAACAGCCTTGGTTGAGCGCGCATAAACAGACACAAGAAAAATTTCACCAAGCCACACTGCGTCAGCACGACCATCACATTCGGATCTGCAGCCGCTACCTCATTAGCAGCCTCATGCTCTCTCTCTCTCCAATGAACATACATCCTGCAAAAATCACAAGTCAAAGGAGGAGTTTTAGGTCTTGCACACTTCAAATTTCCATCACACGGGGGTAGCATGTAGGCTGTCAAGGCGATAGTCGCGGGTACCCGCGTGTAGCTTAAGCCCTGCGTGCGGGTACCCACGGGTTGTCCCTGGACAACCCACGTTTGGCTAGGGCCGGCCTCTTAAAGGTCGACGGCCACCCCCAAAAACAACCCAAAAACGATAAAGGAAGTATTGAAATGCAATATGGGGGAGTTTGTACTTACTTGGTCCGAGCAGAAGTTCGTTTGGTCCACTGTAGCTCCCGGAATCGCGATATCTGGCAAAGTGGGTCTTTTGGCTCAAGAGTCAATTTCCAAATCAACAATGGTGATAATGAGCTGCCAGCTTCTTTATAGACTTTTTGGCCTCTTTTTGTCACCCTTTTGGCCCCTTTTATCAATTTCTTTATACCAAAAACCATTTTGAGTGGTTCCAGAATTATATGGAAGGGATTTGATCAGGTATTGGGACACTTTTCATTGATTTTCAGAAAAAAAAAAAAAAATATGC
>CBVK0100485269.1:0-18710 GCA_900067695.1 Picea abies
CAAGATGCGACACTTACAACACTGGTAATGATGACACTTGCGACACTATTTAAGTGAGTAATTTTGATGTGTAACACACATAATAGGGAAGAAATATAGGTTTTTCATGAGAACGGAAAATCTTGATGATGTTATAATCATCCATTTTTAGAGAACTCCCTTTCTATTCAGAAAAGTCGATTCTTCCAAAGAAATCCTGGAAGTGTCATCTCCAAAGAGTAATTTCTTGAATTGAGACATGAAATTATTATATACTTCATAAAAATAATGGCCAACATTTTTCCTCCACAGAGCTTGATACAACATAGTTACAGGATCCACCTTTGAGTTTACCCTTTTTTCGATACTTAAACCTTTGAAAACATGATAGTATGTGATAGAAAAAATCAAATAAGATGTCATATAGAACTTCTTTTCAGTTTTAAAATTCATCAATTGTGCAATAACCTCATTTGATATGATCTTCACCGAGTCAAAGATTTCATTCTCATGGACCGTGAAATGCAAAATGTATAATGCTAACCGAGGAATAGTTGATGTAGAGTCTTGACCAGCAACTCTAGTAAACAACTAAGCAATTTCTTTATAAGGGTCCTTCAAAGAACTCACCTGATTCTTGGATATGTCTTCTAGCATTGAGGCATGATCTTGTAGATATTCTTGCATGAGTTCAATTCCATTGTTTTTTCCCTTCAGGAAATCCATGGCCTCTTCTCCTTTGTAAATCAAGTTTGGCTCTGTCATTTTAACATCTTCTTAAAAACTGAGGGCACCAATGAAACAATGGAGCCTCTTTGCAATGGGATGGTTCCTCTGTTCTAGATGAATTTTTCAATGCACCAGGTAATGATATCTTTACATTCGAAAACCTCTGGAACGCAATTGACGAGAGCTATTCCTAATGTCCACACCTTATTATTGTCTATGTCCAATTGACGAGAGCTATTCCTAATGTCCACACCTTATTATTGTCTATGTCCAACAATGTTGAATAGTATCGATAGGACCTGTACTAATGGAAATTCAAGTCTTCTCTGGCGAACAAGTTCAAAATATTCCCGCAGAAATGATGTTTTCTCAGTGCCATCTTCAGAAAGCTGGAAAAATTCTTCGTAGTATCACTTAGCAAGTAAAATGACCCTTAAGTTAGATTTTCTTGGTGAAAGCATTAATTCAGAATAAATGTAAATCGCCTCAATATAAACATCATTAATTAACAACATTTTCATAAATGAATTTAGCAGTTGATTCCGTAAAAATAGTATTTAATGTGACTCGAGAAATGTGAAAGAAGGGGACACGTCATTGTGGGGAGTCGGAGCGGAAGTTTCCAATTGAAAATGCAAGCCTGTGAGTATGTGAGTCCGAGAGTTTAAGATGAGTGAAACGACTAAGTTTTGAAATATGTTGGACAACTCATGAGAGGTAGAAAAGTAATCAAGTGCAAGTCTGCAAGTCCGCGATACCACGATAAGAAAAAATAAACTAAGTGTTAAACCGGATGAAAAAGAAAAGGGAATTAAAAACAAGTTTGTGAGTACGATGGAAATGGCTAAGTATGGTAAGCAAGATAAAACGAATAGGGATGAAGGACAAGTTTGTGAGTACGATGGAAATGGCTAAGTATGGTAAGCAAGATAAAACAAATAGAGATGAAAGAGCTAAGGAATACCTGGCAACGAAATTTTATGAAAAGGGAAAAGCCATGAAAGAGAAAAAGAGAGGAAAGATGGGAAAACATATAGCACTCAACACTAGCATGTCATGAAAGGGGAAGGAAGGAGATATTGTTAGCATAAATTTTCAACCTAGGTCAAGGTAGTCTTGGTAAGAGGGTAGAATTAGAAAAGATGTTTAAAGTTTTCAACTCATCATCATTATGGACAATCTAGGTTTGACATACTCAAGTTAATCAACCTCTTATCTAATGAGATACCTCCCACAACAAAGATACCAAAAAAACACCTTATCTCATTTACATGGAAAAAACATTTCGTTATTAGAATGCATAGAAAAACGGTTTGAGGGTCATCCCTAAATGAGCATAAAACATTTCCTTTGGTTGTTTCCTAGGCTTTTGGCCATAAAGGAATGCTTGCTTCTTTCAAGATAGCGAAGCTCCTCCTTTTCAAGTCTATCATCTAGTAAAATTCACATGTCAAGTGATTGATTTATTAACAAGGTAAAAGTTTTTAAGCAAGTAAATGATTTGGTAGTTTATAAATTAAAATTATGGGCATTTTTAGATGGTGCTTGTCAAGTTTCTTCTAATTTGTGTGGAGATGGTGGTATAGTGCTTTTCAATGAAATATGATATTTGTTTCAAGGCAAGATTAGTTAATGGTACAAATAATTAGGATGAATGAAATGTAATGGCAGTGTTAATGATACTAGTAGTATAAAGATGTATTATACATATTTAAATATTTGGTGATTCAAAACCTATTATTGATTGGGTGAATGTTTTTTTTTATGCAAAACTTGATCATTTGACCTTCGTTTAATCAAAGTCAATTTGTTGGAGTCCTAGTTCTCTTCCATTACATTGCTCACATTTATAAAGAATTAAAAATTCTAGCAAATGGCTTGTCCAAATATGAGTTGGAACTAACAAATAGTTCAAAGCTTTGGTGATTCAAAACCTATTATTGATTGGGTGAATGGGTTTTTTGGGATGCAAAACTTGATCCTTTGACCTTTGTTAAATCAAGTCAAGTTATTGGAGTCGTGGTTCTCTTCCATTACATTGCTCACATTTATAGATAATTAACCATACTAGCAAATGGTTTGTCCAAATATGAGTTGGAACTAACATCTAGTACTATGGAGATCTCAGAGGAAAAATATTTAGTATCTTTTCCATATTCATTGATCTATCTATGAATGTTTTTTTTAAATAATTGGGTTCTAAAAGGTATTATGATGGAAACTTGTAGTTTATGTTATGTATTCAAAGTTGTACAAAAATTTAGTTTGTTTATGCAAAATGGGGATTCAAAGTTTTTTGTTTGTCTATATAATGTATATGCTAGACTCAACATCCAAGGACAGTCTAAATTTTGAGACTTTGTCATAGACACAATTATCCTCCGAAACACTTTCCGAGTGAATGTTTGGAGTGCCTTTATGCACTTTCAGAATGTATCTTTGTATTTATATTTGAATGAAAAGTTACAATTTTTTCCTTGGGAAAGAAGAAAATTTGGAATAACTATCAATGATATATTAACATTATTAAACACCTCAGTTTGGTGTTTTGGTTAAGAATTTGTATCCACGTGTAAAAGGCTTATTCAATATTGTTTTCTAATGTTGCATATGAATCAACTCTATCATATACTCCTGACGATATCATGCCATGTGTTGGGTAGATTCTTAATGTTGAAAACACTACACTTAACCACCACCAAGAACCCAACCAACATACCAAACTAAGGACATTGCATCCAATGATGCTTTTAACTCACAACTTTTTGAAAGAATTGTCAATGTTAATGTTTTTTAATGTTTTTGGTATTTTTCGGTTGTTGGTAAAGTCTACAAAGGTATACATACCCTACCCCCCTCTAGATTTGAACTTGTGACCTCTTAGGAGGAAACGCATGTTCTTAACCATTAGGCCTACTCGAGTTATACAACAACTTAGTTTATATGCAATGTTATACGTGGGAGTGCTCCTAGTACAACACTAAAGCTTCATAGTTTATCATATTATCATTATTTGTACTAAACTTACTAAGAGAGGATCATGAATTATGTATGTAAAAATGATATAGACACATATTTCTAACAATTTTGATCGTTAACCCAGTCCATATTATTTTTTGCATCATGATTCAAATAAGGCTTACTTATATACCTATCATATGTAGTGTATGACAATACCATTCATGTATGAATTGGATTTATAAAATTTGATTCAAAAATTACAAAATTTGGAATTGCCCTATAAAGGACTAAAATTATTGATACTAACAACTTAATAAATTTCAAAATTTCATATTCACTAATGTAGATGCATCTTAATCTATTAAGCAGATAAAAAAAAATCCAAAGAAACTTCTCCCTACTTAACAAATCTAGGTTAAAATGGATTTCCTTGGTTCATTTTATTATTATTATACTCATTTTTATTATTATGGTTGGTTTTTTATTATTTTATTATTATTATTATGGTGGGTTTCTCTTTTTTCAATTTTACATTATGGACTTCAACTTTTCTTTCACTTTTATTTTGTTAGTGTTATGTTATATTACACATATAAACCATACTAGACTGTAGAGTGCACATCACTTCTCTCGATGCAACAAGCTTCATAATTGCAGAGAAAAGAAACAAACCAAAAGTAGTGAGGATGAAGTTCAACCTACGGAGAAGATGCCATAACTTTTGGGAACTTGACCCCAGAATCTCATATATGATTGTATTACCTTCCTATTCCTACATTTCCTCCAAGCATATGATCTAGAGCATCATTGCCACTTTCTCCTTGAACTGAGCACTATACCAATCGTTCATTTATTTTCTTCCTTTGTACAATTCAATGAAGAGCACACCTATTCCATATATGTATCTTGTTTTGTTACGTTTTTTATTTGGAGCTCATAGGGGGCTCATAAAAGGTGGCTTGTTGGCCATGTTAAGCAACAAACTTTTCAATACATTCCCTATTATCAAATGCCTAAGGCAAAGGCACCCTATCTTTCTTTCTTTCTTTCTTTCTTTCTTTCTTTCTTTCTTTCTAGGATGCCCATGAGGTTTCTTACTATTGTCCACCATATTTGTTGATTCCCCAAGCTCTTGTGAGTGCACAAGACTCTACCAATTTAGGTAACAATCATCATTATCTTCCTTCTCACTAAACAAGGTAATGTTTGTGGATATAGGGATGGAAACTCCAAGTCTCTTAAAAACTAGCATTACTTGAAAGCATATGGTTATAACTAATGTAGCCTCATCTACTTAAATAGATAATATGTAGAAACTCATTACTCTATGATGTTTACAAAAACAAAGATGTCTTTAGAATGAGAAGCAATGTGCCAATTAATTACATATATTATCAAAATAAATTATATCGATAGGAACAAGTTACTGATGCAAGCAAGAATGGCATCTCAAGATAAGGGTTGCTAAACTCATGGGAAAAAATGGATTAAAAAATCAAGAATTAAAGAAAAAGCTCCATAGGATGAACCATTGGCAGTTTGAGACTTGGTACAAAAGAGGGTTATAGAAAAGCTATGGAAAGAACCTGGTGAGAAAATGAGATTCTATCAAACCTGAGATCAACCCTATGATTTCTTACACAAAACAACAGTGCTTTAAGGAGAAAATATTCATTCATACAAAACATTTACTTTGTCAATTCAAGGTAAGTTCTCATCACCTAACATTGGAAACAAGAATGGAAAAATATAAAAAGAGAAGAATGTCTATGCTTACTCTACAAACAAAAAGAAATTGAGATTGAGATGCACATGATGATACATTGTCATATATATAAACAAATAAGCCAGAGGCACTCAATTTGGTGTGAAGATTTGAGTAGTTGACATAGTTTGTTGAGTTTGCAAACAACTAAAAACAGAGGTGGTTGTATTAAGAATGTTTTATAGCACCAACAAAAAAAGAGTTTATCATAGGTTGAGACATTCTCCAAATAGACATCAAAACTGTAAATGTAAATTTTGTAAATCTAGACCAAATAAATCCCAAAAGATCTCCCATGAAGTAAATAAAAATATTATATTTTATTATAAGATAATTATAACAAATGCCTCCTTACCTATTTAAAAAGGTAATATGTACATACTTATGAAGAAGAGGAAAGGTGTAAAACTCTTACCACCACCCTCCCTTATAATAGGAGTATGGGAGCTTTAACTCCCTTTTATGGCAAAGAATTCGCTTCCATGCTCATGGTTGGTGGATTTGATATTATCCTTTTCATTTATGGTTATGACATTATCCTTGCCATTTGATATTATCCTTGAGGTGAGTATGATGGGTGGATTTGATATTATTCTAGTCATTTATGGTTATGATATTATCCTTGTCATTTGATATCATGTGGATTTGATATTATCCTTGTCATTTATGGTTATGATATTATTCTTGCCATTTGATATTATCTTTAAGATGAGTTAGGTGTAAGCCTGAGCTGAATTTAATTAAATAAATAATCTAAAAGTTCACAACTGAGCTAAGCTAAATTAAGAGACACCCTATTTGGTCGTAGAATCTCATTCAAAAATAAATTCACTTCCTTAATAAAAGGGCAATTCAAAGATGAATAACTAAATAAATGAATTTTCATTTACTATAAAGTTGCCCAACAAGATTGATATGATGCTCAACAGTATATTAATATCATTTCAAAATAAATTATAATATACTAATTGCTAGAGTAATTTTACAATAATTAGCTAACTTGTTGAATACATTGATTACGACCCATATTCAGTGGTAATTGGTCTTCAGTTCTGAATTTTGACGGGTCATTTTCTACTGAAGTGTAGTTCAACCAAAAAACTCAAGTCTAAAACTTGCCAAAAGTCTATTTCTATTTGATCAAATTGTTCTCGAGTTTCCAAACTTTTGGCTATTAATATCTTTTTTAAATAAATTATAATACACTAATTACCAAAGTAATTTTACAATAATTAGATAACTTGTTGAATAATACACTAATTTTACAATAATTAGGTAACTTGTTGAATAATACATTAATTACCAAAGTAATTTTACAATAATTAGGTAACTTGTTAAATACGCTGGTTAGGACCCATATTCAGGGGTGAAGACCGTAATTTTACAATAATTAGGTAACTTGTTGAATACCCTGGTTAAGACCCATATTCAGGGGTAATTGGTCTTCAGTTCTAAATATTGACAAGTAATATTCTACTCAAGTATAGTTGAACCAAAAACCTTAGTTTAAAACTTACCAAAAAGTCTGTTTCTATTTGATCAAATTGCTCTTTTGAGTTTCCAAGCTTATGCCAATTTTTAGGCAAGTCTGTTTCTATTTGATCAAATTGCTCTTTTGAGTTTCCAAACTTATGCCAATTTTTAGGCAAGTCATGTCCAGTCCAAGTCAAACTAGAGTGGTAATCAGATAGCCTCAGCTATACCTGTGCGCTTGATATATTACAAAATCAGGGCTGGTGGGTCTTTCTGTCTGTTCATATAACATTAATGTAACATTGAATTCCTTATGATGCAGCATCGGTTTTTAAACAAACACAGAAAATCAAAAAGCATGAGCCCCCAACCTTGGTAAACAGCGGGATTGGCTGCATTATTAAGTCTTTTTCTGAAGTAACTAAAAGCATGCCTGCCCAACAGTGTATTAATATCATTTTTAAATAATATGATGCCCAACAGTGTATTAATATCATTTTAAAATAAATTATAATACACTAAATGCCAATTTTACAATAATTAGATAGCTTGTTGAATACCTTGGTTAGGATCCATATTCATCGGTAATTGGTCTTCGGTTCTGAATATTGACGAATCATATTCTACTGAAGTGTATTTGAACCAAAAATCTGAAGTCCAAAATTCTACTGAAGTGTATTTGAACCAAAAAACTAAGTCTAAAATTCTATTTATCAAATTGCTCTTTTGAGTTGCCTTCTATTTGATCAAATAGCTCTTTTGAGTTTCCAAACTTTTGGGTATTAATATCTTTTTAAAATAAATTATGATACAATAATTGCCAGAGTAAATTTACAATAATTAGGTAACTTGTTGAATACCTTAGTTACGACCCATATTCATGGTAATTGGTGTTCAGTCCTAAATATTGACGAGTCATATTTTACTTAAGTGTAGTTGAACCAAAAACCTTAGTTTAAAACTTGTCAAAAAGTCTGTTTCTATTTGATCAAATTGCTCTTTTGAGTTTCCAAACTTTTGCCAGTGTAATTTTACAATAAGTAGGTAATTAATTAGGTAACTTGTTGAATACCTTGGTTACGACCCATATTCAGTGGTAATTGGTGTTCAGTTCAGTGGTAATTGGTGTTCAGTCCTAAATATTGACAAGTCATATTTTACTGCAGTGTAGTTGAACCAAAAACCTTAGTTTAAAACTTGTCAAAAAGTCTGCTTCTATTTGATCAAATTGCTCTTTTAAGTTTCCAAACTTTTGCCAATGTTTAGGCAAGTCATGTCCAGTCCAAGTCAAACTACAGTCCAGTCCAAGTCAAACTACAGTGGTAATTACATAGCCTCAGCTATACCTGTGGGCTTAATATATTACAAAATCAGGGCTGGTGGGTCTTTCTGTCTGTTCATATAACATAAATGTAATATTGAATTCCTTATGATGCAGCATTGGTTTAAACAAACACAGAAAATAAAAAAGCATGAGCCCCCAACCTTGGCAAACAGCGGGATCAGCTGCATTATTAAGTCTTTTTCTTAAGTAACTAAAATCATGCATGCCTGGAGTCAAGATGGAGATCCTGGTGCAGTGAAAAGTGGATGCAACACATTTATAGAAATATGATATCGGAACACATTCATAGAAATGATAATGCATGTTTATAATGGTAAATTTGTCAGCAACTTTATCTCCTGCTGGTTATTTCATATCTATCTTTCCATTATCAACCCATTTTCCTTATTAGATAACATTGCATTGTCTTTGGTATTTAAACCAAGATATTTGATGAAAAAAACTGCATATGCCCCACCGAAATTTAGATTAATGAACACGGAAAAATAATACAAAATTGACTTTTTATAGGCCCAGAGAATGACACTCTTTGCATTTGAACTGTAAAATGTTACAATTATATTTGACAATGAAAACATTAAAGTACATTGAACAAGCAGCCGCTAGTGAAGTCAAAATGACCAGTGTTGCCTGCTTGTTGTAGTATACAGCCCTTGTAACAGTAACTCAATGGGCATGTTATTTAGAACCCAAAGAATGCTTTGTCATTGTTGCAGTATACAGCCCTTGTAACAGTAACTCAATGGGCATGTTACTCAGAACCCAAAGAATGCTTTGTCAGGCATGGTAGAGTCAGCTAGAGCATGGAACCAGCATGGTTGCAACATCTCAAAAAGGAAACAATGAAAGGAAGAAATACAGTCCACCTTAACAGGCATCAAATGAGAATGCTTATGAACTCTGTTTATTAAATATTCCATACTAACGAAGACCTAAATCAATACATTTGTGCCTGCTCGGCCAATTCTGCCAGGCCTTCTATGGTGTCTCTATATTTTCCAATCCAACAAAATCTAGATATCTCTAGATACCTTGGAATGAAGTGGGATTATAAACTGTATGGTCTGATTCCTTTGATTGTGAAAGAATAAATTTGATAGGGAAGCAGTGAATTGAAGTCCTCTTGTCATCTTGATCGCCCTTTACTCTATTGGGGATATTTGCCTCTTTTGGGCACTATCCTGTGCCTGCTCACCTCTGCCGCATTTGAAATATCAGTGCCAAACAAAGCTTAATCTGGACCATTAGAATCAGGAAACCCTCAACAGGGAATATCTTTGTAAGCTCTGTACATTCCTTCTCAGACACAAATGAGGGCTCAGCTGAATAAGGATACATTGGCCTTCCAAGCCTCTGGGGCTTATCATATGCCAAGCCTAAAGCTGAACTACCAGAACATTTCTCAAAATGCTCATGGTCATCACAATAACCACTGCAAAACCCATCCATAACTATCTTTTAGTAAAAATGAATATCCATGTCTACTATTGGCAAAGATAAGAGAGGGGAAAAGAGATGATCAAAAAACCAGAAGAGATTATGTACCTGTGACTTCAGATTAGCATTAGAAAACATTGCAATCTTTCAAGTCTTCCTCATTTGCTCTACCTCCTGGCCCAAACACAAATTTGTGAGCAACATAACCTTTGAGCAAAACTAAATAAATAACACAGGGCACCATTCCAACAATGGCACATTCTGAGAAGAACCAGCAATACATCAAACATGAAAAAAGTGAATAAAGAAACAAGCATTTATCAATCTTGTATTTTCCAAGGACTGATCAGCCACGATCTCCTTCAACTCCCTATGTGCCTACATTGGACAGAACATTAAACTTTCTGATCTCTTCTAAAACTTCTCTCCCTAAAATCAGGAACCAACAACATCTATAACCACACACATGCCTATGCATATCTATGTGAACTTATTCGCCTAGGTTTGCATCCCCACACATGTACATATAAACATGCCCGTGCATAAGCACAAAAATACAAGCAAATACACAGAAATGATCATTGGATTTTCGTTTATACTACATTCTAATATCTGTTCAGTCTCATTGTGAAAGGGCATCATTTTAACAAAAACCAAATCAGCAAACATGGAGGAGGCAGACTCACGTTACAGCCAGGCACTTGAGATATCCATATCCAGCCAGTGCAGAGAGTTGCTTTCCAACGAAGATCAGAGGGCCTCATTCCTATCAATACTCCTTTACCAAAAGTCTGAATCAAACTTATAAAGCGGCCCATTTTCTGAATCAAACTAATAACGAGACCCAATTTATGCCAAGAAAACTAATATATAGACCCATTTTTTTTAAAAACAGGAGCTATCACTCTCATACCAAACAGTGCAGCAACTACATAAAAACTATCAAAATCAACCATATGACCTATAGGAAATCCCCATTTCACCTACACAAACAAGAAAATCACTACTAGTACTTCTATTAGACAACACAGAAAAACCCTTCATTCTGATTACTCTGTTACTCTAGGTTTGTATACCTACACAAACAAAAAATCACTACTAGTACTTCTATTAGACAACAAAAAAGCCCTTCATTCTGATTACTCTGTTACTCTAAGTTGGTATTTATATAACCTACCAAGGGCTGTGGGCGTGCCATACCGGTGATCTTTCATCCCTTCCCGGCCATTTTTCTGGCGTGTTTTTCGCTGGAATTCGGAAACTGCACATTGACCAAGGCAAATCACAAATGCTTAGGGTTAAAATTCATTACCTACTAATTTTATACGTGGTATTTTCTTTATTTTTTTCTAAGAAAATAAAGATTCCAACTAAGGGTGAATGACTTTCCACCGAATCGTAGGCACAAATACATGTAGTTTTTATATAGATGGTCACCCCCTATTTATAACACGATACCACAAGGGTGAACTTGGGTGAATAACAATTTTGGCAAGGGGTAAACTCTCCAAAGGTCAATTCCAAAGGAAAGACTTCTCATGGCTCTCAAGACTCCACGATTCTTGGTGGCCCTTCCTGCTGGCTCGACACATCATAAGATATATCTCCTCTTCGTTGCTCCACATTTCCTTAGGGGACTCCTACCTTAGTGCTTCCAGTGTGCCCAACCAAGCACCAAATCTATTGTCCTAGGTTCGATTAATGCCACAGGCTTCCAATGAAAACTTCTTAGCTCAATTTAGTGGTTCTCCTCATTGGTTCTACTTCAACAATGGATTAGTTCACATCTCTTTCTCACTCAGATATCCTCTGTGTGCAAAGTTTGTATCTAACCCATTCATGTGTGTATTTATTTCACACACATGATCTTATTTTCTCTTCCCTCAAATCTTCTCCATTCCCGTTGGATCACACCCTCCTCCATCTATGAACTCACCCTTCAATTCGTGGGAACAATTTTACATGGAGAAGTTTCTAGATGGTTCTTTGACCAATCCCCTACTCATGGTACTCAGCCTATTCCCCACATAATTATGGAAGGTGGTGCTTCCACCAACTGCATTCAATGATTGGCTTGTCAAGTCAACAAGGAAAATGGAGAATAATTCTCACAACTTAATCTGGAATCACAAAAATAATGTGGCAAGGCTGGCTAGGAATCATTAGGCATGTTGAACCCCTTCTTGGTCCCCTCACTATTCTCGACCCATGGTATCATGGTCATTATAGGTGCTCATGCCTTAGTCAGTTGCTAACATTTTCTTATTAGCTGAAGAATGTAATGTTTACAAATTTAACATGAAATTGTAATTATTTACCCATTCCAAAAATAAGAAACATTCATGGTAATTAATTGTAGTTTAATCAAGAGGGTGTCATAAACCATGTCCTCAAAGGGTTGTGGCAATGATTAAACAATTCCAATATTGTTTCTCATGAAGTCGAGCCCACCATAGATAGTAATAGAATGTTCCACATAAACCATGCAAGCCCTAACCTTTTGTTTACCCCAACCTAAGGAAGAGCACAAGGATTGGAACGCCATTTGAGCTAATCCAAGGAACACCCACTTCCTTCATCATGGTGTCAAGACAAACCTAATGGAAATCATTGCATAGAACCCATTTAACCCAAATATATTTACAAAGACGATAACTAGAGAGAAGGAATTGGATTAACTACAAAAAGTGAGGGTGAGTGGGAGGGTTTAAGTTGTGAAAGGACACACCAACCATGCAACTGAGATTTCCAAAATAATAACCAACAACATTTGAGACCCTTGCCCTTAAATCCACAAAGAATTAAGATGGAATTTTCACCAATCGAGCCATTAGAACCATGTCCATGACTTTTTCTAGCTAGATCAAATCCCTCCAAGTTTCCCTAAAATGATTGGATGAATGTAGTTTTAGATTGAAAAGATCCCTATCAAATGACTGATCCATTCAAAAAATTGTGGTCTCTACTCTGCATACATGGGTAGGTTGGATCAAATTCCAATTGGAAAGGATTTCCAAATAAAACTTAACAAAGATGAGAGTTATGCACCCTCAAAGCTACACATTAGGGCTTGGCATGAGAACTACATAAAGGTGGGAATCATAACACACACACACACACATGCTTGCAAAGCATAGTTACAATTTTAATTTTTTGGCAACCCATATGCATACAATTATATATGTATGTATGTATTTGTATTTTTATGCTTACATACTAGAGACATGATTCATGGTTAAGCCCTCCTCATGTTTAATTTTCATGGTGTTACTCGTTTCTTGTTTCTTTTGATTATTGTTGTGTTTCCTCTAGCCTAGGTAGAGTCCTCATCAATAAAATTCATAATTATGATCACATGACCTAAGAGTAGAACCTAATTTCAAGTTATGACCACAAAAAATCCCCATTTCATTTTTCTTATTATTCTCTACCTACCTTGAGAGAGTTGGGGTTTGGATCAATATTGTTGATTATCTTTGATGAAGGTTTGTTAATCCTTTTGATCTTATACTTTCACATATTCTTCATGATGCTTTTTGACTTTTGATGCTTGGTTGATATTTGTATGTTGAAATTGATAAGTCATGTTGGGACCTTTCATAGATTTCAAAGTATTTGATGATCCTATATGAAAGCAAAGTTGATGTTCTATTTTATGCCTTGAATGAGTTTTCTTTTGAGAAATTATTGGATAGATGTGTTAAATGTAGAAAATATATGCATTTTTCATCCTCTTGCTTCCATGTTGTGCCTAATGTATGTTGGGTATATGTTATATTCATTGCACGACTAGATTTAGTGATTGTGTTGCACCGAGCACACGGGGAGGTTAGAGGGGGGGCACTAGGCCCCCCCTTCTCAGGGGATCATAGTGGGGGGAGTCCCCTTGTGAGAGGGTTCCGGGGAAACAACCATGAAAAAAAAAATTGACACTTTTTTGCGTCCATTTTTGGTGGTTTTTTGGCACAGAGTTTTCACTAATGGTTTTGTAATTTTGGTTAAGGAATTAGGGTTGTTGTCTAATATGGGTTAATGGATTAGGTGTTTTGGAAGTCGCAAGATCATATATATTGTATTGCATTGTAAACAATGAAGATATGATGAATATAATATTAGAGGTGCATCTCTAAACAGGTTGTTGGTTTTCTTGGTTTGGGTTTCTAGGGTAAAAATATATGTGTAATGTGTGTGTGCCATTATATCTTTTCTAGTTTTATTGAGAATTTGTTTGTAGTAAATTGTACAAGGTTGAAATCTACATTTGGTATCAGATAAATTATTGGGTTCAAGGGGACATCTTTATCCTTAGGGGTTTGGCTTGGGTCTATGATAAGCCTCTTTACAGTGGGAGATCTATGGTATTGATTCTTTAGGTGAAAATAAATGACAAGTAGTTCGAAAATAAAGATCGAGAAAGTTAATGGGCAATGTTTTGAGATGTGGAATATCAAGATGGAATATCTTTTGGTGGAAAAAGATCAGTGGATTGTTGTGGATCCAGGTATTGCACCTACATGAATGCCAACATAAGACTAGAAAAAGTTGGATCATAAGGCGAAGAGAAAAATCCAGCTGTGTCTCTCAGATTCAATATTGATGAATGTGTCAAGGGAAGCTACAATCAAGGTATTATGGTATAAGTTAGGGACTTTATATCAATCTAAATCCCTAGAAAACAAACTATTATTGTAGAATAAGTTGTATAACCTGAGGATGAAAGATGGAGACTTAGTGATAGAGCATATGAATGCCTTCAATATAGTGGTAATTCAATTATTATCTATTGATATTAAAATTTATGATGAAGAAAAATGTATTGATTTATTGTTCTCTTTACCAGTCTTGTGGGATAGTCTAGTTGTGGCCATATGTAGTAATACAACTACTTTAAGTTTCAATGATGTGGTCTCATCCTTGTTGTTAGAGGAGATGAGGAAGAAGAACATGGAAGGACAGAGCACAAATGCATTATTTGTAAGAGGATGCTCCCATGAAACAAATAGATCTAAGTCCTCAAGTGGGATATCTAAATCTAAGGGAAGATCTAAATCTCCTAAAAAGTTTGTAAAGGTATGTTGGATATGTGGAAAATAAGGGAACTACAAGAAGTAATATAGGTCCAAAAGTGTTGAGAGAGGGAAAGGATCTGAAGATGCTCCTTCTATAAACTCCAAGGAAGGAGGGTATGTGTAATTGTTTTCTACAAGCACACATCCAGATCATGAGGCACGGTTCATTGAATCAGGAACATCCTTTCATATGACTCCTCATAGGGAGTGGTTCTGTGAATATGAAAGGTATACTGGAGGTGATGTTTTCCTAGGTGATTATTCGATGACCAAAATCATAGGACAAGGAAAAGTCAAGTTGAAGCTCATGGATGGAAGGATTAGAACACTCCTTGGTGTTCTACATATTCCAAGATTGGCTAGAAATTTTATTTATGTAAGAAAAATGGATGATGCAGGGGTAAAAAAGTATTTGAAAAAGAAACTTACAGGATGGTTCGAGGAGCAATGGTGTTACTAAAGGGAGTTTGAATTGGAACTCTGTATAATATGCAAGGAATCACTATTAGTGATGGGTGCAATAGTTCCATTGTTCCTGATATTCGAGTTGAAGAAGAAAAAACTCCTATAGTCTTTGGAGAAAATACACTGTTGTGGAATTAAAGACTCAAGCATATCAGAGAGAAGGGCCTTTGAATACTCTTGTAATATCCCTAGGCTGAACACAATTGTAATGTAAATAACAATGTACTTAAGCTGGTGAGCTGTTTGATATCATTTTTGTATGCACCTTTCATGGAATAGTGTGCACATGTACTGCGCAGTAAAATGAGGAAGTGTGCACATTCCAGGATACCACGCGCAACAACTTAAGTGCACACGACTTTGAGGCCAGGGAACCTTTGTGTATATGCTGTGTTTTATAGGCTGGTGAGGCAGTTTTATGATTATTAGGCCGGAGAGCATAGATGTTAAAGTTCAGTGCACCTACTTTTGTATATGTCTCAACATTAATATAAAATACATCGTTGCGCGCAGATCGACCACGATAAAAGAGTATGGGGGAAGTTGAAGCTCATGGATGGAAGGATTAGAACACTCCTTGGTGTTCTGCATATTCCAAGATTGGCTAGAAATTTTATTTATGTAAGAAAAATGGATGATGCAAGGGTAAAAAAGTATTTGAAAAAGAAACTTGCAGGATGGTTCGAGGAGCAATGGTGTTGCTGAAGGGAGTTTGAATTGGAACTCTGTATAATATGCAAGGCAACACTATTAGTGATGGGTGCAATAGTTCCATTGTTCCTGATATTGAAGTTGAAGAAGAAAAAACTCCTATAGTCTTTGGAGAAAATACTATGTTGTGGAATCAAAGACTGGGGCATATCAAAGAGAAGGGCCTTTGACTAGTACTATAATATCCATGACTGAACCCAATTGTAATGTAAATGAAAATGTACTTAAGATGGTGAGTTGTTTGTTATCATTTTTGTATGCACTTTTCATGGAATAGTGCATGCATGTACTACATAGTAAAATGAGGAAGTGTGCACATTCCAGGATACCGCGTGCAACAACTTAAGTGCACGCGATTTTGAGGCCAGTGAGCATTTGTGTATATGTTGTATTTTATAGGCTGGTGAGCCAGTTTTGTGATTATTAGGCTGGAGAGCATAGATGTTAAAGGTCAGTGCACCTACTTTTGTATATGTCTCAACATTAATATAAAATACATCATTGCACGTTTGTGTATATGTTGTATTTTATAGGCTGGTGAGCCAGTTTTGTGATTATTAGGCTGGAGAGCATAGATGTTAAAGGTCAGTGCACCTACTTTTGTATATGTCTCAACATTAATATAAAATACATCATTGCACGTAGACCGACCACGATAAAAGAGTATGGGGGACTAAAATCCACTAGTTAGGCAAAGGGTGGGGGCTAAAGTTAAGGAAAAGGGGCTAAGCTAGGGAGCTTAAGCTAAAAAGGAATATTATATAAATATTTATTAAAGTATAAAGTATGGATAATTATTTTATCCTAAGTTGCAAAGTTGGGGACAAGTGGGCCAAAGTAGCTCCCAACATGACGAGTGTCAAGTTGGGGACATGCATACATATTGTTGGGACTTAGTTCATTTTCAATCATTCATCCATGATTCCTTCCATCAGGAAGTCATCCATTCAGCAATACGAGGACCATTCACTCACACAGTCAACTATCCTCCATACTTCCTATCATTGTATCTGAACCTGTATCCATAGCCATACTTGTTGGCATAGTTGGTTAGCTTGGGAGATGGACTGTAGAAGCGGGTTGTCAGGCCCGTGGGATACTGAAGAGGTGGGTTATCAGGCCCGTGAGAAATTCTATGGGTGAGAGAATTGTTGGGGATTGATTTCCTGAAGGTGCTAAACTGCAGCTACAAAGTTCTGAGACTTCTTGTCTGGTCTGTTGCTGAAGCCCAGAAAGAAAGTGGGGCAACCAAAAGACTGTTGAGCAAAGAAGGGGCACACTTCCTGAGGTGGGACAGGCATGTGGGGAATGAGAGATTGTAGGATGTTAGTTTGAGTTGGCACCTGTGATAGAGTCTTTCCCTTTGTCTATGAACCATTAGCTTGGTTAGGAATCCCTTTACCCAGGTGGAGTTTAGTCCCAGCTTGGGGGTGACCCACTGTTGAGAGTGATGAGTAGTGTGGTCTAACACTGGGAGGTTCGTGGAAGGTCTGCATGTAGTTGGTGATATTCTTACCAAGATAAGTGTCAATTGTGTGATAAATTACATGTTTCATTATTATTTACGTGTTTATTTTTATGGAGCTTGGGGGTGACCCACTGTTGAGAGTGATGAGTAGTGTGGTCTAACACTGGGAGGTTCGTGGAAGGTCTGCATGTAGTTGGTGATATTCTTACCAAGATAAGTGTCAATTGTGTGATAAATTTACTTGATGCATTATTATTTACGTGTTTATTTTATGGGTTTATTCTATGTGTGGTTATAATTGTCTGTATATTTATGGGTATTTCCTATATATGTTGCATGTATACATTTACTATCATTTCAGTGTCAATCCATGAATTTACAGATGCATTTGTTTCTATTTACGTTATATATATATATATATTTCTACAAGAGTTCGGTGTGTATATGTTTTAATTGCATGTAGTTCAAAAAATTTATGTGGCATAGCTTAGTTGGATGTTGGGTATGTTACAGTATGTTCTCCAAAGGGAACAAAAGCATTCTCTCATGTATCATGGCCCATCTTGGGTGGTCGGGGACATTACAATATGGTATTAGAGCTTCGGTTTTCAACACTGAGCCTAGATGGGCCAAAAAAGTTGAGTTGAAGTGAAATTTCACAGAAGATTTATTTCGAAGTGGCCAAATTTCAAAGTTACAGAGCGTCCATGGTAAAATTTAGAAGCAACGACGGAAAATTGGGAAAAGCCCCAATTTCTGTTGTTAAATTGATGAGAAAATGGATAAATTCGGCCAAGTGGTGAGATATTGGTTTAATATCCACTCTAGCAAATTCAGACTTGAAATTGGTTGAATTTGAAGTTACAGTGAAGCCATGACAGATGGAGCGAGATTAGTAAATAAAATTCCCAATCGTGAATTGAGTTTGGGAAAAAATTGTTCTAGAAATGTCAACCCATAATGATTTATTGTTAAAGAGGTTGAATTGGTGTTATCGGGGTGAAATTAAGCAAATTTCATAGTTGCAGAATGTTTACGATAAGAATGGATGAAAAAGCCCCAATTTTTGTAGCGAAATTCACGAGGAATTGATGCGCATAAAAATGAATGTGCACAGGTGGGCACACTAAAAATGCATGATGCGCAGTAAAAATCCTGTGATATGTAAAAATTTGGCGTCACGCGGAAAAATACTGGTGTGTTGGTGTGCATGCTAAATTTTGGCGTCAAGCGGAAAAATGTTGGTGTGCGGGTGCGCGCACTAAATTTTGGCACCGCGCAGAGAAATGTTGTTGTGCAGGTGCATGC